>CAEGAD010033186.1:0-10767 GCA_903067055.1 Poeciliopsis paucimaculata
CCAGGAGCCATTTCTGCTGCTAGCGCTAGGCTAGCATGTTAGCTTTGGTTACCCAGAATGCCCTGCGCTGTAGTCCACTTCCTGCTTTGGGAGCGGTCTCTGTTTTTGCCTTGTGTTTTTGGGGAGCCCTGAGTCCTGCGGTTTGTTGGTTCTTCTACCAGTCGATGGCGATGTGGGAGATTTCTCCACCTTCAGTCGGTTTGAACATCATTATGGAGGAAGAAGCAACACTGACACCAAACAATAAATTATACCTGATGGGTTTAAAGTCGGAAGCATTTCTGCTCTTAAATGTAAAAGCTAAACTCTGGTTTTCGGATGCAGTGAAGGTTTGAGTTTATGTTTCTGCTTTGGGAACGCTTGTCCCTCAGCCTCCCAGAAACCATGTGCACAATTTGGAGGTGTTTGCATCTCTATGTGCCAGGAGTCACTTTTAGTTGCAGCCAGCAGTAACAGGACAGGACAAGTCCCAGCTGAAGCTTTGCTAATGCGACCCAGAAGGTCTCGGCTGGTTGGGTTCGGTGTGGATGGAGGTTTGATGAGCTCAGATTAGAAATGGATGAGCTGCAGTGATGTAAATAAAAATCTCTTCTGCTCTGTCCTGCCAACAGTCACATTATGCTGTAAACTTTGTTGTGCTGCCTGAGCAGCCGTGTATCTTCCCTTTGTTGCTCCTCGTCTTACAGCAGCTGAACCGAGTGAATCTGTGCCGATGTGTTCTGACGTCTCGTCTTTAGCAGGACTGATTTCCCAGGGGAAAACAGGCGTTTGGCATGTTTACATTTTATTCCCATTTCCCTGTCGCATTAAAAAAACAGCCTTCAATCTGGTCTTTTTATTCCTACATGGTAAATGAGGTGTTCACTGAGGAAAAACAAACACTGACCTGGCTGTTGTGCTGCAATCGGAGCAGAAGCTGTGAGAGGATCAGAGTCTGGGTGGGAGACGGGGAACGTCAGGTCAGCCTCACAGCCCGGTTCCTGCTTCGCTGCTTTCTCCTCAGGGTTTCTCCTCATAAACATGGAAACACGGTTTGGGTTTGCTGACATGCAAACTGTGATTACTGAGTGTGAGCTGAGAGCCTGATGAAGCTTCAGGGGCATTTTGGAGGTAATGGCCTCCAGCTTGGCCATCATTTCCTGCCTACAGCTGATTTTAGGTGGAGAACTGGCTGCAACATTAGTAGAAAACGTCCACTGCTTTTGTTCACATTTATTCTTCCATTCATTTAGTTTCATAAAGCAGCTTCCACTTCATCTGAGTGTAAATGTTGTTTACCTTTGAAATTAAAATGCATTTTTGTGTTTGGCATAAACAGTCTGAGACTGAGAGTACTTCAAGTCTCGAGTGCCTATTAAATGTCAGTTATACTTGACACAAGCTTTCACATGTGGTTCGACCTTAAAGCTTTTCAGGGCTTCTTTTTATTTCAGGATAAATACTGATTAAATCATCAGGATTATTGTTAAAATGCTCCCGTTTCTCCTCAGACTGTTGCAGCTCATTTTAAACGAGTTTCATTAACTAGCCAACTCTCAACGTCTTGAATCAGATTTATTATTGGTTGAATGCACAAAAACAAGCTCACAAATGTAATTTCCCATCATGTAACCCGCCTTGTAAAGGTTTTTACAAACCAGATTTGATGCGTTTTGTTGGAGTTTGACCCAAAAATCTGAACATTCAGCTAACATGGAACAAAAACTGGACATTTTTCAACATTTTTTTTTACATTATATTCACCTTCCAGCAGGGCAATCAGCCTCAGCATGCAGATGGGTTGGAATGGCCTAGTCAAAGTCCAAATCTGTTCTGTTTGCTACAGTTAATCTACGTGTCATTTGTTAGAAAATGAGACAAAAGTCTATTCAAAGTTTAACAGCCTTTTTACTTATATTTTCTTCCATTTTGATTATTTATCTTTAGTGATGAGATGGCCTCTCTCCCATCACCCTAATCTTTAGCTCCATCCTCAGATTCACCATCAGGTTCACACATTTTCTTTCATAGAAGAAATGTCTGCCTTAAAGCCAGATTTGCCAGTTGTGTGAATAATGTTGGGCTTCTGCATCAGCAGGAGATAATAATCCATTTAGCGGTGGTCATTATGTTATGCCTGGTTCCAGAATGTCTTGTACCTCAGTAATTCTCTTGTAATTTAGAAAGTGTGCCGCTGCAGATCGTTCCTTCCTGAGACTTTCATATCGATCAAAGGGACAATAAAACTGTCAATTAAAATAAAATGAACGTCTTGGTGGTTCTGATCCTGGGAGCTGCAGAGCGACTGGCCGAGTCCGGGAACATTTCACAACATCTCTGACAGATGTAAACAATCCGAGTGGATTTGTCGGTTATTTGTTTGGGTCATACAGGAGGAAGGACAGTCTGGTGTGCGTGTGTGTGTGTGTGATCAAACCAGTGAAGTGGAGCGGGAAGAGATGGGCTCCTGGCTGTCAGTCTGATTGCGGTTCTGGATCGGCTGATCAGTGGTCCGGAAGCCTGGATCCCTCTCAGCTCGGCTCATGGCGGCTCCAGCCTCCGTTCCTGTTTGTTTCTTCTTCCCCTCCTTCGACCTTCCCTTCATCTACATTTCATCTCCATCTGTTGGACGTGACTTTTTCCCTGTTCTTCCTCTTTGCTTTGTCAGTTTGTCAGCCTGAATTCTTCCTCCGTTTAAAGCCGGGATGAAAACTCGTCTCTTCGTTGTCTCCTACCAGTCCTGGGTTTTTACTTTTAACAGACGTTTGCAGCAGAAGTTGATTTGTGAAGGTGAAGCTGTGCAAGAACCTCGGGGTCTCTGGTTCCTACAGATGGTTTTATCTTTAGTTCAGGATCTTTATTGAATCAGTAAACAGGTTACAATCTGCTGAAGCTTTCTGACTGAATGTTTTCCATCTTTCTATTTGTTTTCTATTCTCAGGCTCGTTCTGCTGCTGAAAGTCGTTTCAGGCAGCGATGGCATCGAAACCTTTTGGGTCAGAGAGATCCGTTCAGATGGACCCAAACCCTGACTGAACACAACGGTGAGCAAAACTGTTTATTCTCTGGCTGGTTTCATTACTGTTCCTGCCTGTTTCATGGGACTTCTACACTGAAGAGCGGTGGTGTAAAGAATCTGGCCATGCTGGATTGGCTGAATCCTATTTTTATTTATTCCATTTTAGTCACTGACAGAGGTTAGCAGAGCGCCGCAGATTCACTGAAGTAGAAATACTTTGACATGTTGTTACTGAAGTAAAAGTAGAAAGTATCCATCCATGAAATTACTCAAGTTTAAAAAAATATTGGTAAAAAGTACCTGATCAAATTATCAATCATTTAATATTTTAAACTTACATCATCCAATGGAAAAAATTAAGTGGAAAATTTTGGTGTTTTAAAAACCAAAATTACAATAATTCATGTAAGTAACAAAAATAACAAAATCAGGCAAAAGAAAAAAATCTTTCAATAAAAATCTCATGAAACTTTAACAGAAACTGCAGGAATCTGGTGAGTTTTTAAACATTTTTGTTTTTCATTCACTGGGTAGAAAATCCAGAAATTTAATCAATTAGAATTAGAAATAAATACATTTACATTCTTTATGTAAATGTATTTAATGTAGCACCAGTTTCCCTTTGGGACTTTAATAAACCTGAACCTGGTCAACCTGGTCTGATCAGACCAGTTTGATCAGACCAGTGTGACCAGACCAGTCAGATCCCAGTCTGATCCCAGTCTGATCCCAGTCTCTGTAAAGCTCTGGACCAGCTGCTGCTCCTCAGATTATTCCTGGGACAAGCTGAACATTATCTCTGGTTTGTTTCTGCCGGCAGGTGAGCGGCTCTCCTCCTCCTCTCATTACCCTGTTATTCCTCAGGATTCATCCCATCATTCCTCCAGCCTCCTTCCCTCCCTGTCACCCCCCTAATTTGAAGTGCAATAGTTTCCCTCTGGCATGAAAATATTGCATCATTCATCATGTCTCTCTAATTCGTCTTAGATATCCTGAACCCCCCGGTACTCCGATCATCCTCCTACCTCCTCCACCGTTTAGCTGTGATATCGCCCAGACTGAAGGAACACAAGGTGAGCCTGGACGCTTTCAGTTGCTGCATATTAACAGAAGCAGTTCCAGAATGAGCTATCACTGTCCTCACACACACACGGTCTGGTTGGGCCACTGCGATGCGCTGCAGCTGCGCCCAGGAGCTGAACTGAAGCGGCTGCTGATGACGGCTGATAAGCCTGCAGTTTGTGGCTCCATGTTGAATCAATCCATGTTTGTTCAGATCAGTTTTCAGCCTTTTCAGAATGTTTTAATGTTCTCTGCACATCCTCGTTAGCATGGCGCTAATCAACAGCTCATTATCTCCTCTCTGGGGTCAACCTCATCACTGCGCTGGATAATGTCGGCCTTGGCTTTGTGGTTCTAACCTATACTAAGTATTTATCTGTATGAATCTAATATTTAATGCAGAAAAACTCTTGATCTACAAAAACATGAATCAACCAATCAGGTAAAGGTTTATAGATGATACTCATCAGTTTGGATCACTGGGAAATCTTTAGTTTTATTAACAATTTTACTCACTATTATCTTCAAACTGTGAGCAAAAATCTCACTATATTGTAATACTTGCACTATTTCCTGCACCTACAACAACCTGCAGCACTGACAGTTTTGATGTTTTTGTGTGTTTGTGACTGTCGGTGGGTAAATATGATACAAAACTTTTCCTGTCTAATAACAAAATGGCTGCTGTGGAGTTGGATATAATAGAAGATCATGTTTAGTTTTGAGACTCCAAAAGTGTAAAAAACACATTTCCTTCCATTTAACCACAATCAGAGATCAGAAAATGATTAAAATCATTGATTATTGGAGAGAATATGGAAAGTCTCTGGCGTGTAGGAACTAAAGGGCCTAAATAATTCAGTCATTTCATGTGTTAATAAAGTAAATCCAGCCCGGCTCCTTGCTGAAGTTATGATTTAGTGTCACAGCACCACCAGCTCCTCTGCCAGCTGACCTTCGGGTTTCTGCATGAACCTGACACTCTCAGCTGATGCACACGATGATGCATGGTGTCTCCAACAAACCAGAAAGCAGAAGCTGCCTCAGCCATGACGAGTAGTAATACTGAGTTTGGTGGTAAATCTGCGTGGGAGAGTGACGCTGTTAGCTTAGCATGGCTATTTCAGGACTTCCCAATAAAACCAGCAGATTCTGTTTCAACAAAAACTCAGGAGGAAAAACTTTTCTCGGTTGTAAATCCCAAAGAGTCCTCACTTTGTCAAAGATTTCCTTTCCTTAAACTGAAACTTAAACAAAAGATTTTCTTTTTTTGCATGCATGAAGCAGCAGACATTAAGCTAATAGTACGAGAGCATAAAGCGATTAAAACAGGCCTAATTAATTGCTCTCAGTAATGCAGCTCTTATATGAGTCTGCTGTCTTCCCATCTCGCCCACTCGCCTCCTTACATCACTCCTGGTTTCACCCCAGTGCATCAATGGGAACGTGACGCCTCCTACAGGAATACGTGTAATTATCCGCCCACTCGCCTGTCTCTTGAAAGCGATTGGACGACGCGCTCCCGTTCCGATGTGCTAGCCACCGCCCACGCCGGCTCTGCCACAGCAGCCGTGGCGCCCAGTCGCCCTCCCACTCCGCGCCAAACGCTCCAGCAGCCGCCGCCCACCTGGGAGTCCTGCACACATGCAGGTAGGAGGTTTTTCCAAAAGATGAGGCTTCAGTCGTCGCCTCGTTTGTCAACTTGATCCATTCTGCAGGAAATCCTTCCTCCAATCAGAAGACTTCATTTGGTGGCTGAGTCCCGCCCAGTTATGGTGCCTTGATGTTGCAACTTGCTTATCAGCCAATGTGAGGTTGTCAGCTAAGCCTTTGCAGCTCATTTCTAATTATATTTATTGTAAATGTTAAAGAATTGTCTGTTTTGTAGCAAACAGAATTATGTAAAAATCTAAATGAATATTGCATATTAGTTTTGAAGATGAGCAAATATACAATGCAATACAAAAATATTTTTGTTCTGCATCATTTATAGAAATCATTAAATCCTGCCGCAATACAGTAATAATCTCATTTTTAGATGAAGTAAAAAGTGTTATAAATACTCAACAAAAAATTTTGAAAACCATTTTAGAAAAAAATGCTGGAAAACATGATTGAGAGGAAATACACAATCTGATGTCTGCAGGGAGTAAATTCTGCCTGACAAACATTATAACGCAAAAATGTGTGGAAATATTCAACACATTCAGTGTGTTATAATGTCTAAATTTTAAGGTAATTGTCTCTTAAAGCCACAAGTTTTCAATCATCAGGGGTTGAAAATAGAAGTGGGAGAAGTTGCTTTAGCTAAAAGGGAACATTGGCTGTTAGAGGAGTCCTGCCTCCTTCCTTCATCTTTTATTCTTGAAGTGGTTTTAGATCATATATGAACCACGATGATGTAAGTGTTTCCTGTCATCATCGATCGTAAAACAAAGACCAGGTGATTCAGGACTCCAGGTCAGGATGTCCACACCTGTCACCAGATGCTTCCGTTAAATCTTGAAGCTAATGAGGGTTTCTCAGTGTCCAAGGTGACCAAAGTCTCATCCCTCCCTGTCAGTCCAACCCTGACCAGGAGAAAATGTCACTGATTGTTCTCCTACAAAGCAGCGCTAATTGCTCTGAATTTGCGTCCCAAAGAAAAGCCTCAACCCGAGTGTTTGTCGTGAGAGTAACAATGCCGAGATCACCGATTCTTTATTGGCTGGATGAATGTGGAGCATTTATTGTCCACGGCTCCACATGAATGGTTGGCTGTTTTAATTAAAGCCTCACTAATGCTCTTGAACTTATTAACCAGCTTGAAATGATGCCATATTTTAAAAACATGAACAAACAAGTGAAAACACTTCATCTATGAAGACAGTGCAGGTAGAAAAAACCCCGTGCAGCCCTTTCACCACTTCACCTTTAGTGAAATGCCTCTTTGTCTTTGTGAAAGCCCATATCTTTGCTGTAATGCCAAGTAATTTAAGGGAAATTAACATTTTGACAAGTTCCTCTGGGGTTGGGAGGAGTGGAGGAGGAGGATAAGGAGAAGGGAGGATGGCGAGGAGTGGCTTTGTGTTGAATGGCTGACTCTTTGGCCCCAAGGTTAAAGACAGTGGAGCAGAAAAAGAAGAACTGGCACAAGTAGACAAGTTTAAAAC
Organism: Poeciliopsis paucimaculata; assembly: GCA_903067055.1. Taxonomy (NCBI): domain Eukaryota; kingdom Metazoa; phylum Chordata; class Actinopteri; order Cyprinodontiformes; family Poeciliidae; genus Poeciliopsis; species Poeciliopsis paucimaculata. The sequence goes on from CAEGAD010033186.1 coordinate 7,213, forward strand.
CCACCTCATGGTGCGGTAGACTCTGGTGCTCACATGGGAGTTCAAACCAAACCAGAGTTCACTTCAGTTGAATCCAGGCGAAGGTTCTTAGGACCAGCGTTGGACACACATTCACACCTCGCCAAGCAAACTGGACTTTCCAGGTAAATGGACTGGAGTCGGACTAAAGTGGACCGGAGTCGGGCTAAAGCGGACCGGAGTCGGGCTAAAGCGGACCGGAGATGGACTAAAGCGGACCGGAGTCGGACTAAAGCGGACCGGAGTCGGGCTAAAGCGGACCGGAGTCGGACTAAAGCGGACCGGAGTCGGGCTAAAGCGGACCGGAGTCGGACTAAAGCGGACCGGAGTCGGACTAAAGCGGACCGGAGTCGGAGTCAAGCGGACCGGAGTCGGGCTAAAAGCGGACCGGAGTTGGAGTAAAGCGGACCGGAGTCGGGCTTAAGCGGACCGGAGTCGGACTAAAGCGGACAGGAGTCGGGTTAAAGCGGACCGGAGTCGGACTAAAGCGGACCGGAGTTGGAGTTCTGTGGACTGAACAGGGTTGTGGGTTTGCAGGCTCAGTGTCTTGTTGATGACTGATGGTGGATGGAAAGATCTGAACTGTTGCTTCGTTGCACAGAAAGTCTTTGTTTGAGATTCGGCCATCTGGACGTCTCCTTCCTTTGGGGGTTTTCCAGAGAAGATCCAGAACATGACGTACTTTTCCACAAGCTTTTATCTGCCACAGAAGTGAGGCCGTAAAAAGTCCATAAATTCTGTTGACTTAAACCTCAACACAGAATAATCGTTGCGGCGGCCTTGTGATTCTCCATCTGAATAATCGTCGACTTCTCTGTAAATGACAACAGTTTAATGGTTCACAGGACAGACTGGAACCAGTTGGACCTGAGAAATCAGCCTTTTCTGGGTCTGGGGTGGAAAAAAGTGATAATTTCCAGCTACTTCTTAAAATCTGGCATTTGATGATGAAAGCACATTCCTGACTTCTGGACTTTCCACTGAATGAAGTCATTTTTGTTTAGTGGCTCTGGTGTTTCATCCACTGAATTTTAAGGTTTGGAACATTTCTTGGGTTAAGACTTCAGTGGTTCTCTGACCTGAAACATTCAATAAGCTTTATTACTTTATCTTTTAAACCCAGAGTATTCTAAAGTATCTGGTTCTGTTCTGGAGATGAAGAAGGATTTTACATGATAGCAAGAAAATTATGGACCAACTTCTTCTTGAGACTGTCTTCAGTCAGAGGCTTCTTCGGATTCATTGCAATACAGACTGCTGCAGGAGGTCTTCCCCTCACTGTCTACAGTAACTTTTTAACCAGTTACAGCAACATTTTCACATTTCAAATATCTAAGACAGACTAACTTACAAGTAACTTTTCAGTAGGATATAAAAGCTTGTTTTATATAAATTACAAATTTATATATATATATAATTTATATTACATTAATAATGATGAAAAAGTTCTGTTTCCAGATTGTTTCACTTGCAGCAATGTATTTTCTCCACAACTTAATTTATCTGCCGATTGAACTAAAACTTTTTTATTCCTGTTAAGAAATGATTGACTCTAAATGAGAGTTATTTTAATTGTACCAATATTTCCACCAGAAACTAACCCAAAATACCTGCTACGACTTTGTGTTTTTACAGTGTTTCTTTGGGATAAATTATTTTAATTGTTTTTGATCTGATTTGAACAGAAACTTCTTAAACATTTTTTTTTCCCAAAATTTCTCAGCATTGGATGTAAACACACAGAAAGATCATTTTTCTGCTCAGGAACCTGAATCTGACCTCATTTTTTAAGGAAAACCTTTAGTTTTCTGAAAGTGTGTGAATATTTTGAATGAACCAAAAGGTTTGCAGAAACTTTGCGGTTTCATTTCCGTTCTTTGTCTCGTCTCCCAGCAGCGCCGTGCGGATTAGCGCTGCAAGCTAATGAAATGTAATTACCTCCTTTGTCGATAGGAATCGATCGGCTCGGGTCTCCTTCGCGGCGAGGGTCCCGAAGGGGGCCGCGGAGGGCCGGCGGAGGGCCGGGGCCGCGGCTATCGCAGCCGTGCCCCTCCCCCACCCGTTTCCTGTCTGGTTGCCCTGAGCGCCGGGAGATAGCATTGATGGAGCGGTATGAAGTAGAGCGGGTTCTGTCGGATGGCCCCGGAGCAACGGCTCGTTCCAGGAATGAGATTCCTTATCAAATCAGCCGGATTAGTGAGAGGGACTCGAGGAAAACGTCGATTCCTACATCCTGGTTTTGTTTGGTTTGTGTGGATCCATGCAGAGATTTTATTGGCTCGTTCTGATCAAAGGAACCAACTTTAATCTGCTCATAATGCAGATCGGATGATTTCTGATCCAGGTTTTCTATTCATGGAACCTGATTATTACCTTTAGTAACATAAACATGAAATCTTTATATCAGGTGGAACCTCAAGATACCAAAACCAAATTATATGAAAAATAATCACCAGCCCTGAAAGTAAAAACATCCAGGAGCAAAACAAGAGATTTCATTAATAATTTAGTGTTTTTTATTTTGGGAATGACTTTAGTTTGAAGATGCGAATCGACGGTGAGAAGACGAACATCAAAGCTGGTTTGGTTCAGAGCGAGCAGAACAATCGTCTCTGCTTGTTCGCATGAAAAATCACACGCCGCAGTAATTATGAATAATGCAGCAACCACCTGGTTTATGAAGCTGCATCACGTTTAGATCGGACTCTTATCGGACCCGGCCCGCTTTCACACAACAAATATCCTTTTAACTTCTGATCTTCTTTTGGATTTTACTGCTGATCATCTTAAAAAATGATACAAGAATTCATGTTTTCGTGTTTTTCCTATTTTTACTCATCTACAGTTTTAGAGATGCTGGATAAAAAGACAGTTTCATTTTGTTCTCTGTCTGAAGACAAATGGGACCAAAATGCTTCAGTTTTAGGTTTGTGACATTTATAAAAATCATTTATATTTGCTAATATCCAGAAAACGTGATTGGTGTTGGGGACAACGTGTGAGTTGGGTCAAAGGTCATCATTATGTAGAGTATGTAAACTTGTGGTTGGACTCCAGATTTTCCTTAATGTCTCCAGACATCAGCCTCATTCCTCCCTTTAACTCGGTTTTATTGTTACTTTTTGCTCATAAACGTTAATGTGTTGCCATGGAAACGCACATTGGACAACATGTTTGTTTCTTGGATCTGGAAGGAAAAATGGAAAATGATGAGATTGAGATTAACATAGATTGTTTTCCTCCTGATCCGACTGCGATTTTTTATTGATTATAGTTTAGATCAGATATTAAAAATCAGATGCAGTTTATATACAGAAATATAAATATAATAATAAACAAGAAGATTTTATAAATAAGAGAAGGAGACAGATTCTAACTCTGTTCCTTCACTGCAGTTTAATCCTGATGGGAATCAGATTATAATCTAAAGGTGGCTCAATCTGTTCATCCATCTGTTCATCCATCATCCATCCATCCATCCATCCATCCATCATCCATCCATCCATCATCCATCCATCCATCCATCATCCATCCATC
>CAEGAD010033203.1:0-96361 GCA_903067055.1 Poeciliopsis paucimaculata
TCTATGTTACATGACTTTGTGTTTTTATGTTTGTATGATGTAAAGCACTTTGAAATGCCTTGCTGCTGAAATGTGCTATACAAATAAAATTTGATTGATTGATTGATTGAACAAACCTCTGTGACATCAAAGAACATGTATTTGTACACTGATTAAAAAGTATAAGTCATGTATGTTGTGGCATGCAACAGAAATACACATCACATTTGTCAAATTGTGTTTTAAAAGTATTTTTTTCTGCTTTAGAATTATGCCCTAATTTGTGTTGCTCCACATACAATTCTAATAGAATACATTAGTCTGTTGTTATGCTGTATGGAAATATGAAGCACTTTTAGGCGGACACAGAATGACCCGATTTTCATTTGTGCTGTCCAAGCTATTACCTTCCAGTCATAAAACCCACTGTGGACACAACACGCTCTCTAAGTTGTCGTGAAAAATGTTCAAAGGCCTGAACGTCACCGCCTGCTTGAAAGCCAAACAATGTCTTCCAGAGGCACGGAGCATCCGTCTGGCTCGCTCACCTGGGACAAAACCTTTACTCAACGTAAGACAATGTTATCTGCACAAACACATGGCTCATAGAAGACCGACTCAAAGACCGACTTATTACAAACTGCACTCTAATCCCTCAGCTTTGGAATTAGAGTGCAGCCTGTAATCATGTAAAAAATATATATATATATACATATATATACACAAGCATAATTTGCAAACATATGTATTTTGTCACATTACAACCGCAAACATAAACAAATTCCATTAGAATTTAATGTGAGAGACCGACACAAAGTGAGACACAGTTGTGAAGTGGAAAGAAAATTATTCATGATTCAAACAATTTTTTGCAAATGATAAACTGTGAAAATTTCTTGAGCACAAAAGTATTCAGCCCCCTTTCTCTATGGGTGCAACCGATTGCCTTCAGAAGTCGCCTGATGACTGCTAGTGACTCGCACTTCACAACTGTACACCGCTTTGTGTTGCTCTTTCACACTAACTTCCAACAAAAATATTTCTATGTTTGTGGTTGTAATGGGACAAAATGTGGAAAAGGTCATGGGTGGAGTGTAAAATATTTCCCTTTGAGGACAAAGAGCAGAGACGGAGTTCTGTGTTTGGAATTGAACCATGATGCTGGCTACTTTTTGGTGGAACATTAGAAATGTAAGATTTCTCTGAGGAATGATACAAATTGGATGGTTCACGTAGTCAAGAAATGTAGGCAACTTCTTTGGCTAGAATTGAGTCAACTGTGTCAGGATCTGAAGGAGCAAAGTGAAAATAGAGAGAGTGATAAGTGGAATTGGGAATGTCTATGCCCGAGTGAAAACCATGAATGAGTCGGTCAACGAGAAAATAAACTTTCCATTAGGATGATGTCTAAGGGCAGGAATGAGATTGATTTAGAGTGAAGATATCGTTTTCGTACATTTACAGTGGAAGTGGGGTTTTGGGGTCAGAATGTCCTTGCATAGACACCATCACAAACTAGCAGGCATGCAGCAGTTTGCGGCTGCAAACTGAACTGCCAAGATCATTGAAATTATTGCAGATCATCCTGTCCTGCAGTAAGGACAGGATGAAGAACGAGATGAAGAACGAGAATGAAGAGGGAGAGTAATTGAACATGTAGAGTAATTAAACAATCGATGATGTAGCACCGCAGAAACTGCGAGAAAGATGTGCGGGCAGCAAAATGTGGCAGTTATTCATGTTAAGGAAAACTCAGAATGTCCCCTGATTAAATTGTTGAAAACGGCCTGCTACCTGGGCTGCGAAAAGAACGTGATTCGATGGAAGCCTGAGCCTCCACATCGGAGAGTGATGTCAAGATTAATGGAGAGTTAGTCATCGAATTCGGAGCTATGAACTGAATACTAGAATGTTTGGAATTCTTATTGAGCTGGGGACGTGGATGTGTTGGTGTTGTTTGGCTGAGTGACTCTGGAAGGCGGCGGTGGCCCACAAGAAGAGCCTGATGGCTGACGCCTCTAAACGGTCTACGGCCATGGGACTGATATGTTGTTGGAGGTTAAGGATGAACCTCGGACGGGAGTTGAAATGACGCCAATGAGGTGCGAGTCGGAGCTCGAGTATCGAACATGACAGAGCGCAGGCACTTGCGACTTGGAGCTTGACTAATTACTGGAATAGAAGCAGATGGAATATTGAAGATCATCGTCTGAATCAGAACAGTAGAGCTGAATAGCCACATCGCATTCCATGGTGAGTTGAATTTAAAGATTTAAAATGTAACAGACTGATATGAGTGGGTGAGCAGAGTATAAATAGGCCACCTGGAAAATTTGAGGTGTGGTTTGGGCGTGGCCCTGCTGCCGAACTTAAGTTAACACATTAACTCATCTCGCTAAAGCATGCATACCCATTGAACTTTTCACATTTTACAATATATTTTGTCAGAGTTTTCATGGGAGTGTGAGAATCTTTGGGTTACTAAAAATCATAAATCTGTGATGCAGACTTAACATGGTGGACAAAGACTTGCAGGGTGATAGCATTTTCACTCTCTGGCTCTTTGACAGACTGCTGTTTCATTAGAAATAACATCTGTTTTACAAATATGAAATTTCATTTTCACTCTGAAGAAAATAATCTTTTTCCCCCTCTCTGTAAAGGACCAAACACCATCCTCCCTGGAGAGAAACCAACACCACAGTTTTAAAAAAAAACCAAAAAAAAAAATAGAAAGAAAAATGTATCTGGTAAATAACAGATTGTAAGAATTCTCATCAAATCAGTCCCAGATGGGCTGGAGCAATCATTTCACATTATCATAACTATGCTTCTAATCAGACAGACATTGGGGAGCATGAATGACTTATGACTGACCTGCTACATCTTTATCAGTGAGCCTCACTGAAAAAATGTTAATAGGAACCTGTTACTTTCAGGTAGCTGATTGCTTCTGCACTTTCTTCAGAAGAAAAGAAGGAAATTATGAATGCATCGTTTATTAAAGGGAGAGAAATTTGTTCATCAAAACAGTTCAAAAACGCTGCATGATGTTTTTTAAATTCCTTGTTTGTTTTTTTTTTCTTACCACTAATGTATTTTGATTAACAAGCATTAAAAGTCGGCACCATAATTGCACAAATCCAAAGGCTAAGTGCAGCATATTATCTTCTTGGAACGAAGCGTCGTTTATCAAAGATATAATATTTTTGGATGCATTTAAACCCAAGTTTGTCAGTCAAACACCGCTGTGAGCCAAACAGGCCTAATTAAAGTCCAGAGCCCACCGAAAGCACGAACGAATCAGCTATGCGGACATTCTAATTACACCCGTCACACGTGGAGCTGCTCGGAATCAAAAGCTTCCCGCAGTCATCTGAAATTTGGAGAGCGCATTGCTGGCTTTACTCTGCTGTGACTTCAAACAGAGCGGGCAGCCATGTTGCTTTGCCGTTGCACACGTGAGTCATGTAAGCAAGCTGGTGTTGTTTGAATCAAACGCACGCCTGTAGTGGACAGCTCAGATCATTGACACTCCTGCTGCTACGCAATCACTTTGTTTTTGGATTTACCAAATCAAAGATGCTGCAGCAACAGAGGTAAACATTCAGTTTCACAACGCACTGCGTTTTACTAAAAGGAGCAGGATTGTGTGTTTTCTAGGAACTTTGGGCCATTTTAAGGCACAGTCAAATATCAATCTTATCTTCAGTTGTTATAGTAAAAAAAATGCTCTAAATACATAAAAGATGAATTAACGGAAATTTGACTTTGTAATATTTAACAATTTAAAAATAGGCTTATTCCTCTAAAGTCTGAACCAGTTAGTTTTATTCATTTTCAAGCAGAGCCGGATTCCAAAAAAGAATAATTTGCCTCAATCAATAAACATACAAAGTTCTTATCTGAATGTACCACAGTAGCTACAATATTATACCTCAAATTCCTATCATGTTCAATTAAAAATAAAGCCCATAGAATCATTATCAAACAATAAAAAAATAGCAGCATAATTGCTCTGCCGCTCTGTAAATTGGAGCAAAAATTAGAGGAGGCTATTCAAATGTTGGGCGTAAAAACTGCTGCCAACGCTCACAGGGATGAAACTGACACTGCTAACCTCTGGCATGATTTTATGCCACTGTTTATACTCTGATTTTGTCACATAATGAGAGGACACTGACAGCAAACAGATAAAGTTTAATGGGAGGCTGTTCTGATGCTTTGCTGAGCACAGCAGGAGTTTGATGAGTTACTATGATAACATGACTGTTTCTGCCACTCTGAACATAAATGGGTTGTGCATTACAGTGATTTAGTAAAATGATCAGCAGTTTTTTTATTATAGGTTTTACTATACAGAAATGTTGCATTGTGACTTCATATGTGCAAATCCTGCCCCCACGGCTACCTAATGAAAGGCAAAAAGATGTTCACCGACAATGACCAGCATTGGTTTTAGCTGTCAAGATGTCAACATAACTCGCTAAATCTTAAATGTACGCATACTATGTAAGAGACAAAGGGTCACGGTGCTTTTCAACTACATAACAAGATCAGGAAAAAGTTTTAATTAAAGAAAAAAGCAGCGAGGGAGAGGGATGTAGGTCAATTATGCTAGCTTGACTCTGGAAAATGTAACGTGAATGTGCTGCAGAATTTGGTGTCTTTCGGTTCAAATAGAAAATTTGAAAACAGGTGAACTAAGCACCAAGTCTCTGACAGATCTTCAGTAGAGCAGGGGTTTAAATTAGCTAATCACTGTGTTAGCTTAGCTAATAGCAGCGGTAGCTAAGCTATCACTTAATAATAATCACAAAATAAACATTAAGGCTACAAATATAGTACTTTAGTGAACTTAGAGTTCTTTTCTTTGTGTGGGACATATTTGCTTGCTTTTTGGTGTTGGTCCTGATACATTAGCAGCGTTGTTGTCAGTTGCCATAGCAATAAGTCTGCCTGTCGTGTAACTGACACAGAGAGAGACAAAAAAAGAATACGAGTGATTTTGAGTTGTTCTTCAATAGTTTTTCTGCGTTATTTTCCCTTTGCTGCGGCGCACTGCACTAAATTAATAATACCTGCATCTCCAAGTTACACTTAGTTAATGGAATTGTTCTACTGCGATTATGAATGCCCTGTGAATTAATAATGTTATTTTGTCCCCCAGTATTGTACGCAAAATATCCAGATATAAACAACGTGTGTATTGTGGTGCTTGTGAAAGATTTATTCCCGCTGTAGGAACTGCAGTTCTTTAAAAAGTAGAATTTATCATTTTCTTTTTGGTTCTTGTTCCCTTTTTATAGTTTTCTAAAGCTTAACTCCAAGCTCCTGAGTTGACACTGTGTTTGGCACTGCCTATGCAAAGTTTTGTTTGCCAGTTGGCACACATATTTGCTACATTAGTCATTGCATCTCTTGGTATTTGTGCTTGCCAAATCAAGGATTATTTTTGTTGTTTTTTGCTTTAATCTTCTCTCCAGCTCTTTCCACCCCGAGTGTTTTAGGTAATAAAGTTTGTAATTTCCTCATCCATCTGCTTCCTGCCCAGGAGTCGACATTTGGATCCTCTCCACTCCTTCCTCAGAGAGGCTGAAGTTTGGAATAAAGCAAACAGGTAGTAGCAGACTTAAAACTGCTGCATTCATACAACACACTGGGGAAATTCGATCTTGTGAAAGCTAAGAATAAAAACACACGGTAAATGGACTGAACTTATATAGCTTGACCACTCCAAGCTCTTTACGCTAGACTCACATTCACCCATTAACACCAGTTTTACAGGCTCTGTGCATTTTTATTAAATTCAATTATTATATGCCCAACTTTTTGGGAGTATTTTTAGGTTCATCCAAGATTAAAATCTACAAAAATCTAGCATCAAGAAGTGCTCTAAGTAGACGCTGCACAGACAAGTCAAAGTCTTCACAACTCATTTGTTTTGCTTTATTACACTTGAGCCCAATTTTGCCTATGCAAAATTGCAAGAATTTGTTTAAATTTTGTCATTGAGTCATCAAACGTGGGGAAAGTTGCAGAATTATGAGGACTTGCTAACATATGCCAGGTTTGCATTGAAATTAATCTGTTTTTATGAAAAATTGTTTTAATATGTATTTAGACATCAGTTTTATCATCATATTGGAATGTGCAATACCTTACTACCGCACTCATACCCCTTCAAAATTTCACATTTTTTCACGTTACACCATAAAATGAAAATAATTTGATGTTAGTGGCTGACCAACAGTATAAGTGAAGGACAATGTTTGAAAAATGTTTTTCAAACATTTTTACTAATAAACATGCCAGTTTATTAGTGAAACTGTCTTCACAGGTCAACTTAAGAACTAATCCACCTGCATGTCATTTCATCTCAGTATAAATTCAGATGTTCCATAAAATAAATGTTCAAACCAACAAAATATTGATACTGAGTTCAAACGCGCTGTTTTATGTTGGTTTATCAAATAAAAATCTAGTAAAATACATCTAACTTTGCAGGTGTAACATGGTGAAATGTGGAAAGACTCAAGAGGGTATAAATTTTGTAAAGCACTTTGTGTCATTTATTAAATCTTCTCAGCACTAAACAAATTTCCTCAGAACTTGGCATGTATACTGTAAAAACTTGTGCCATTATTGATCTTTTGATACAAAACTTTGCCTGGTGTTAGATCAGTCACTGCATCATTACATCCAAAAGCATTAAAGGAGCAGGATTCTCTATTCTCCAGACAGATAGTGCCATTTTGTAGCACAAACAATGTGCTACAATGTTACTTTCATGGTTTAAAAACGATTAATTTATATCCAACATGACTTCAGAGAAATTTGACTTTACAACTGAATTCCTTGAAATGGGTTTCTGTCTCTTTAAGAAGCTCCTGCTCTTTTTCAACACTTTGCCTTCAGCACTTCATCACAACAACATTTCTCCATTCTGCCTTTAACATTTTTACCAGCGTTTCCCTGAGAAGTGGCTGGTATGATGAAAAGGAGGCGCTCGGTGAGACCAAGCGCCTCCGACTGGTTGCCACGGGAGATTAAAGGATTTCTCAAACATGCATGAAAGAATCAAAGCAGCACTCTAGGTATGATTTTGATGAGGGAATAATATTATAACATGATGTAAAGTTAAAAAAAAAAAGAAAAAAAAAAAGTGGATCTTCTGACACTTTAAAAGTAGAATTGTCGGAATCCCTTGTGATGACAACAGGTCCTCAAAGTTTTAGTTACAAAATGCTGGCATATGAATTTCAGGGCAGCTGTGATTAAATCTGATGTTGATGTTGGATTTTCTCATCGCCTCCAACCAAAGGCTGGTCTATGCTCCCGCAACGTAATTCGACATGAACAGGTCATCTAATAAAGTGAAGTAAGTCTGCTGCAGCAAAGAGACACTTCATTGTTTATAGATCTGCTGCTTGCAGCCTATTGTTTTGATCTTTTGATTACTCGTGTTAGAAAGGTCTCCAATGAACCTCCTGCTTCAAACACGTGTCTGTGTTCAATAACTGATTCCGCTCAACGGGGATTGCTCCTTACCACATGTAAGCAGCATGGGGGGGGGGGGGCTGCCAGGGTTTGTGGGTGACATGCACCTCCAATTACCCACAAATAGCATCCAAACTGCCGCGGCAATGCAGCGGTTCGATACATAAACACCGTGAGGCTGCTTCACTGCTTTTCCCTAGATGTCAACGATTAAGAAGGAAGAAGCAGAAGTGTCAGCTAGGACTGCTTGCCTTCGAGGTTGCTGGCTATTTTTTTCTTTCTCCTTTCAAATTGCATTTGATGCTAAGCTGGGGTAATTTAATCAGGAATTTGTTTCCTCTGGTTTATTGTTCTCACAAGGGTTTGCTGTTGTTGTTTTGCAGAAGGTTAGGTAAAATTATCATCAACGTTTGGAAGGAGCGAGGCCATGTGGAAGGGCACATGATCTGTGTGTGTGTGTGTGTGTGTGAGGTGTTTGAGCTGGGTTATAGATTGTAGGAGGGATTCTGCTCTTTAGTTGCCTTAATAACTCGCAAAGCCTCCTGTGCAAAACGATTTGTTTTCATATTGTGACTGAAAAAATAGTGGAAGTGGATCCAAAGTCCCTGTGCAGATAGAAATACATTCTATGTGTGTGTTTGCGTGACCAGCATCCCCACCTCACACGCGCTTCTCAGGTCAGATTCATCCAGAGGTACACCAATGCTTATGGCAAGAAAAAGAAAAATAATTGCAATATTATCAAAAATTCCACACTATATGCAATGTGACTCACATTATCTGCGTTTCTGTTGACTGCATAACTGCGCAATTTGAAATTTTGGAGATAAATTTGCTTAAGGGGGGGAGCGTCTAGAAACTGGTTTATTTTGCAAAACCGCGATGAAAACACTTGTTACGTCACACAATCAACCAAATGTTGCTACTGACACAAACCACAAAGAAGAAAACAGGGAAGTAGTTGGAGGTCGATATTTTTCAATGACTTACGGCGTGAACAAACTTATTCGTGTGTGTGACCAACATGGACTTTAACATTCACATCACTGAGAAAAAATCCGAGTGAAACAGCACTGCTGCGGTTCTGTTAGCGCGCGAACAGATTCTCATTACCAGCATTTTGCAGGTAAACCGTTTGCAGCCATCAACTCCTCTTCTCTGTGTTTGTGCCTGTCTGCCATTGCTTGTTACACCAGATCCAATCACGACTAATTTAGTCTCTCCACGCTCCGCTGCACATTAAGAGAGATGCGCTGTGATGTGAAGGAGCTTCATTATAAAGACAAAGACATGTCATTTCAGGATGTGCTTCTCGTTACAGCGAGAAAGTTCAAAGCAGTATGCTGAACACCTTTAGTGCAAGTGTTGACCTGAACGGCGGTCACCTCAAAGACAATTACATTTAAAGAGTAAACACAGAAACTGCTGAAGACAGAACAGCTGTGTTAGATTGAAGAACTAAAAGTTGCCCTTTAGACAAAAAAGGTTCAGTCGTTTCTTAATGTTTCAATTTCCTGACTCATTTTTTTCTAATTCTCCCTTCTTACTTTTGAGTATCTGCTTAGGTTACATCTTATTGAACTACACGATATTGTTTTTTATAGACCTGGAATTCTACATAGCACAATGTCCAGGTTTAGTGCTGCAGCTGAAATGATCCAAACCCCCACTGTGGATAAAACCTACAGGAAAAAAAAAACCCTGCTTCACAAACTATTATTCAACTGGTTTGAATATTGTAAGATGTACATTTTTTGTGTTTTTGTTGTTGTTTTTTCTCGTGTATCTGCAGAAGACGGCTGCAAACTTCCAGTGAAACGTGTTTCCTGAGAGAGCAGAGAGCAGAATTTGCTGACTTGCAGCTAAAAATGAACTGAAGCCGAGGAAAGAGCTGAGAACGGTGATTAATGATCGCAATGAGGAGAAGTCTGTTGTAATTGTGATCTACTTTTCACTTTATAATCTGACACAGTAGCTATGTTTACATTATGCTGCAAATCTGTGCCTATATTCTGAAAATGTCAAAAAATACACTTTCACAAATGCAGTGTTTCTATTAAGCAAGAAATGAAGTTAGAATCACACGAGAATAAGAACGTAAACATTATAAGTCCTTAAAAATCATGGAAACAACAAACATCTACATGAAATATGTTGATGATTCAGCCAATCAGAGGAGATATCTGTGTTTTATTCTGGCGCTGGAAAGACGAGCCCCTCAGTTTTTCCAGCGCAGTTTTGCAAAATAAACCACTACTTGGGAGAGGCGACGTCTGTGTCGTGTTTTGGGGAAATTGTAGTCGGTAATTTTACACAAGAGCTGTGAAGTTGAATAACACAACTTTTTATGAATTGTGTGATTCTGTGAGAGCTCTGAAAAATAAAATCATCCTCCCACCACTTCCTGTCGTCTTCTTTGTGGTTTTCGCCAGTAGTAACAGCCATCTGTTGGTCACATGATCCCTTCAGTTTTACAAAATACACCTATTTCAATACGACCGAAGAATCACTACGTCCTAGCACATAAACGTTCTATTAAAACCTTGAGTTTTTTTTCAAAACTGACGTGTTTATATTAAGAAAACATTTCGACAAAATGCAACGATGGGGAAAATCCTAAAGTCTCCATTAAAAATGCTAGAAAGTGGACATTGGTGGAAGGGCCACTGATGACTCAAGGCATTATCTTCATCAGCACACTGCATGCAGATTCGCTCTGACGTTTCCTGTTATTGACGCCGGCTGAAGCGGTGACCCGGTTCGCTTTCATTCGATAAGCTTTGAGAGAGCTGATCATGACGTGTACGCTGACTTTTATGTCTGAGCTTAATTGAATGTCAAACTCGATGCACATAAACATGTCAAACCATAACTGCATGACTAAAAAGCAAAGGAAAAGCTTTATTCAGCACTTGGTGGGTTAAAAAAAAGAAAGAATTGAAAGAGTGAAGAAGTTAACCTGCCCCAATTTCCAAATCAAAGAGAAAATGGCAGGAGGTGAATTTATGAACCTGTTCTCATTTTTGCCGTCGTCATGCCTCCTTTTCAGTCATCGCGTAATCTCATTGTAGTCGGGAGGGAAGGAGGGGAAACACTTGCTTTTTCCTTTTCATAGATCACAGAGAAGCCGAAGGACGAGACCAGATTAGCGTCCTCTGATCGCCCCTGTGGGAGCAGCAGGGAGGAGAAGAAGAAATGCAAGCGAGAATAAAAACAGCTTGCCAGAAACCATCCCTTCCGCGCTGCGCAGTGTCTTCGTCAGACCGGATAGGCTGCCTGATCTCTAAAGTTAAGCTATCAATGTTTCATCTGCTGGAGAGTTCTCTCCCAAGTAGTGGGTCAGAGGTCAGAGAGCTTTGCAAGCGCGCGCAGAGCTGTCAGGTTTTAATCCCCGTGGTGAATGGATTATTGTATGAGCAGCCTTATGAAGCTGTGACATGCAGCACGATGCAGGGACCAGAGAGAGGGGACAAAGGAACAGCGTCTGACAAACACACATCTTACCCCTGGACAGCCTCTTCTACAGTCCTTGTTTATGTTTCGAACGAAGCTGAGGTCAAGGTGAAAACGTGGAGGCTTTGTCTGCTGTCCCATCTGTCAACAGAAGCATGCTACTGCAATTAAAGATAGGTTTATTTTCATTGCGGCTATGAGTTAGCATTTGGTCTGTGTCAAATTGAAATTGAATGTCGCAGGTAGAGGGCGACTGCAAACAGAGAACTGATATTTTAACGTTAACAGCTGCTCAGAGTCGTCGACGAAGCTCAACTCCCAAAACCTCTTTTATCTGTGATTTCGTGTCCGACTCGCCTCCATTGAGTCATTCCTCCACGTTATTCCTGGATGATTTTTAGAAAACAAGCCTATTTTCAAATTTGCACAACTTGCAAGCTTTTTGTCAGACCATGAGTGTTGTTTGTTTGATTTAACTTAACCCTACCTAATGTAACCTAATTAATCTGATAACCTAAATCTAATTAATATGACCTAATCCAATTAATCTAATGTAATGTACTCTAATCTGCGGGCAAATTCAGATTTACTTAATAGCCAGGCTGTCTGTCATGTGACCCGGCTGGATGTCCCAAGCCTCACAGTTGTCCCCAGGAGGGATGGGATTTATAAATGTTTGAAGAAATCCGAATGTTGTGAACTTATTATAAAAAATAATAATGAAATAAACCTTTAAAAGTTTGGCTCACTTAAATTTATGTATCTATTTTTTCTTTCTAAACCAGCCTAGCCTGGAGTCATTTATTTCATCACTTAGAAGAAAGATTGGGTAACACTTTGATCAGAATTAGCATTTAAGGTGAGATGAGATGGTTTTTTTCTGGAAAATATACGTTGTTTTACCGTTTAGTCAACAGAAAAGTGCATTTAGACGCTGCTGGCTCTCATTGGCTCAAACGGATAATTTTGTCCTTTTTGATTGTCAGCTAATCACTGTTCCATTGTCCAATAAGTGCCAAGAATCCACCTGAAGCTTCTTGGTACCGATCCAAACATCTCATGCAGTGTTTGGACATTAAACCAGCTGCACCCGTCCCTTGCGCCTGTTCTCTGTCTCATTCAGTAGCTGAGGAGGAAAGCCAGGCGCGTCACTGCAAAGGGAGCAGATGAAACTCAATTTTTTTATGTTCAAAACGCTGCATTTCTCAAGCAAGTGAATAAATATTTTAATATTCATTTTTATAACGTTAAATGTGAACTATTTGTGCAGCGCCATGCTGAAGCAATCTTTCGTATCCTGATTTGAACAGTTTGTTCCAACCTGTATGCGCTCTGGTGCACAAAGTAAGATCGGTGAAGACATATTTTTTCCCCCCAAATTCTCCTTTTTCCGTTTTTATTTTCATGAATTCTAACTTTTCTGTTCTATCCATATTTATTAACCATGGATAGTTGGTTCCATGGTTCCATGGTTAATAAACCATGGAACCATGGCATTCTCAAAACCAATATTTTGAGAATGCATGTTTCTCATAAGCTTTGCAATGTGTTGGTGTTGTGCGATTTACAATTCATTTATGAATTTCATTCATAAATGAATGAAATTCATTCATTTATGAATGAATTTTAGTCATTCATAACTAAAAGAGTTATGAATGAAAATAAGCCAACAAATTAAGTTTCACATTTAACTTTCAAAAAAATGCACGTTTTTACAGAGTATTTGAAACTATATACTAGTTTTTTTTTAAACAACTAAGACATTATGTCTAAAACAAATAAATCTTTTCTCTTTAGAAATGCTCTAGAGTTTTACTCCACAGTCAAATGTCTTATAAAGAAGCAAACAATAAAAGCCTGTGCATACACTTTCATAACGATCAGGATCTTTGTTCATTTCTGTTCCTTCCATCTGACACAAGCGTCTCTGCTGAAGAGCGTCAGTCTGTTTGTCTTTAGCACTCACGTTTCGGTGGCGCTTAACCAAAATGAAAACATTTTTTTTTCCTTCCTAAATGATTATGATTCTGCACACACAGCAACAAACCTTCAATAAACTCTTGCCTTGCTTCTGCTGATTTAAATAATCAAGACTTAGCAGGCGTGAGTGGCTAGCTGCTGCTTCTTCTTTGTGTTTCTTCACTGCAACCTGCCGTATCCTTATGCATCGTGCCAACTTATGCTAACAAAATGTGCAGAAAATAATTTAACACAAATTGCACTAATCTTTAGATTTTTATTTATTTTTAGTTTTTTTTTGGTGTTAGTTTCTTTTTTGTTTTTTTGCCATGGCTCAACCCTATCCAGGTAAATACAGGTAAGGGAGCTCCAGTGGACAAAATACTTAAATATCATATTAACCCCTGCAACTTAAAAAAAATTACGATGTCGCTGCAGGTTATATGTACTTGAACTTGCTTTTGCTAAGCAACATATCTTTCACTATCAAGAAATATGGATCTGAGTCATTTTACCTCACAAAGAGTTGAGCTCACTAAAAAAGTTTCAGGGCACTTTAAATCCTGACACAGCAGTTCAGACGGTGGTTTAAGTCCTGATCTTCTGAAAGAAAATCCCAAAGCCTTTGACCCCAATCAATTTTAGATGAAACTGCACAGGCTTCTAATGGCCTATCCATATTTATTATGGCCAACAGAATCAGACGTATTCATTACCTTAATGAGTGACCCCTGATCTTTTGGTAATGGTTTTGTCGAAAACAAATATTCGTCGTCTAACAAAATGCACAAATGACTCAGGAACAGCAATAAACTAAGTAATAAAATAAGTACTGTGCAGCTCTATCTTTCAACTAATCAAGAAAATGCTACGGTTTCAAAACTATTCATAACAGAACAAACTACAGAAACTATCTAATTCAGTAGATGTGTACATAAAAGCTGACAATTTAAAATATACATACTTAGCAAGCATTTTCTTAAACTTTAAGAAAATTGCTTTCTACAAAATTATTTAGCGCTAAATTCAACATTTGTACAGATACAATTAAAAAAAGATTCACTAATAGATTATGGCCTTTATAACCACCATACTGTGACAAGTGTTCTTCACTTCTGCAAATATCTGCTTATTGATCAGTTACCCATGTCAAACTTTGTTTGCCTCAGATCAAAGCCATATTAGTTATTTACCACGATAAACGTCTTTAAAAACGCTCATGAGGCTTGAACTGCTGTCAGTTTGCTGGAGATGTTAACGTCACAGAAAACAAGGAAGCTGGAGGTGATGACAGTCGACCCATCCTGGTCAGACTGGCCTATGAGACACCTGAGCTACGCTGGCTGTGATTCTGAAATGCTAAAAGTAGGAGAGATTAAAATAAAATCCATCTATTTTCTATTCCCGGCCTGCGGTCTGAGTTGGACCCCAGCCACGCCGCCATCAGGTGGAATGGGACATCCTGGACAGCTTGTCAGCATAACACAGGACAACAAAAACAACCACATACAAGTAGTGATTAAAAGCACAAATCACTCTATCAATACAATCAGTAAACTCATTGGGGGTGGGCCGGCCCTCCGGAGGTTGGGAGGTTTCCCGAGTGGACGGGTGCTTCCTGGTTAACAGTGACTGTTACTATCAAACTGACCTCAAGTGTTAGGACTACTCTTGCAAGAGAGCGTGGAACAGTAGTCAATGGATCTCATGTTCTCTGTATTTGTATTTATTTATTTGCCGAAGAGGGACAGCGTACATTAAAGAACATTTTGAGCCGCGGCCAGAAGGATGACCTGTCGCTGATAAAGTAAAAAATAAAACAAAACAAAAAAACAAAGACGACAAACAAACAAAAAAAGCAAAAAATTAAAAAAATAATATAAACAAATTGAATAAAGACAACATTTCAAACTATCTGTTAGATCCCACAAATAAACTTTACATACACAATATCACAGTTTTATATCAGAACCCATAAAGCATTTACACACAGACACACACACACAGTATAAATAATCCTAATCGGATCTGAGTAGGTGGTGTGTGTTCCCACAAAAAACCTGCGGCACGATATCTAACACTGACCTCTGCATGTACAGAAATGAACGTTTTATGACTTTTGACCTGCCGTGAAAATGTCTGGCAGCAACAATGACAAACTACAAAGCACCAAAACTCACTGAAACACACTGATATATCACTCTATTCAGTGTTATTTAACTCAACCAGACCTGAACCAAATGAATTCGGAAGTGCAGAAAATGTGAAACGACAAGCTCGCCTGAGTTTGTTCAAGCAGCCTTCATGCTAGTAAAGGCTAGTTTTTTGGGGGGTTTTCCCAGCCTTTGTGCTAGGATGTCATTTAGCCTCATACACATCAAAAGTGAGAGAAAAACATTAATCAGATGGAAATAGTAAATTTCTTCCATTTTTGCCACATGATGTATCAAGCAAAGTGGCCACTTCTTTCCTAAAAAAGAAGTAAAAAGATGGCAGATCATTGATCTGAGGAACTTGCTTGTCCATATGAGCAGCTGCAAATTAAAGCCAGGATTGAAGGTGTCAAATTTTAGAAGAGGTGAAAGTCTTTCGATCAGCGCCCTCTCAGTCTCTGTTGACATTAAACTTCTCTTACTTTTGACATCTCTTTGATTTTCCAGCTTATAACAGACTTTAGTCTCGATGGTTCCTACAGAACAGTGTCCTTCCATTGGAGGTATCGGATCAGAAAATGATCCCAAAAAAACACGTCAAAGCTGGTTTTGGAATGACTGAAATGCTTAAAAACAGGTGTGTTAATGAATTTATTCGTTAAATGAATACATGTCTGTTTGCTGAGATATCCAGCTAGACCTATTCCAGGACCGATGCTGCAGCTGGAAACAAAGCTTCTGGTTTCTCGGCACCACAGAACCTTGCGTTAGAAGGGCTGAATATTTTTGGCTTGTATGTAGCCTGCATGGTGCCCAGGAATGCTGCAGACCAAATGATAAAATCCTTACACAGTGTTTTACTAAAGGACCGACTGAACTATGGGAAACAGATCTGGCGGCAGCAGAGCTGCAGACTGTCAGCACATTGTACACACTGCAGAGTCTTGGCTGAGCTGAGCAGCTTTTATTCCAAAAATGACCTTCAGATGCTGCAAACAGTTTGAGTAAATATGTGTAATTTGTGCATACCTTCCACAACATTGATGTATTTAGGATATATTTCTCCTACCCCAACTAATCTGTCAAATCAAGAGCTTTCTTTAAACAAAAGGCACTTGAACAATCCCTCCTTTTTGCTCCCAACTGACTCATTCAGATGATTATTGCTCAGACGTTTGACTTGGGTGAAGTATGAACTGATTAGTTTTATATTTAAAGAAGAAACTCATCAGCAATTCAAAGTAACGCTTCAAGAGCAGCAATCAGAGACGGCTGTCCGCAGGACTGAAATTAATCACAGAAGAAGAACAGCCTCCGCACGACGTCGAGCACATTGACAGATCCAAACTCTCAAACAGAATCCATCAGCTCGCTGTCTGCATTCTTTCACTGCCGCTCACTGGAGCCTATACCATGAAATATGTACAGAGAGAGAGACACACACATCTACATGAACTGTTTATTTGACTAGCCCTGCACCCTTCATACAAGGTCCTTCTGTGAGTTTTAAGAAGAGAAAACCTCCTAAGTGATCAACAAATCTCTTATTTAAAAGGGATGTTTTATGCAAAATTCATATTTTTCATATTGTTATAATTCCATTTGGGTTTCTGCTGCTTCTAAAAACAGGCCAAGCACTAAAAAAAACCCACCCAGCTGGTTTTTGACAAGAAGTTCATTTTTTTTGGTGTGTGGAAAATGAGTCGTTTCAAAAAGTTCCAGAATGGAACGTCTCAAATCAGCAGGCCTTGTCTCTCACCTAGCGATCCCAGCAGCTTGCCACCCGTCACCTAGCAGACAAAGCAGAACTCCAGCATGTTTGGTCAGCTGCTTTTTCCGCTGTATGTGCTGCGCAATGGCTGCTGGAAAAGGCAAGTGTTTTGTCGTTGACTTATCATCTATAAACCACTTGCTACATTCTTGCTTGTTGCGCAGGTGGCTCTACTTCTGCTTTTCAAAGATGTATGGTTGTATAATTGGGCATCGGTTTGCAGCCATTTTCACAAGAGGTTGTAAATGTTAAGAAAGATTTTGTGAATAAAATGTAATGAACATATTTTGTTAAGCCCACAGTTATCCTAACTTGTTCAAAGAAGCATAATAGGTCACCTTTAATGCTATGATGAAGCAGACACATGCTCTTCTGCTATTCTCCAGCAGCAGCATGTTGTTCCACGCTGCAGTTCTGGAGCTCATCATGGGGGATAAATTTATACACTCTGGATTTGGACACTCTATAAAACGGGACTTGACAAATAGTAACTCGCTTTGTTTTGTCAGAACCTTGTCAAAGGTTTTATTAAAGCCTTTTGACAAGGTTTATTTGTCAAAGTTTTAATAATTGTTTTTATTAAACACAATTTTATATATATATATACATATAGACCAATAATTGCAACGCAGAAGCAAATGATGGCATGCTAAATTTAAAACAGCTGTGTAAATACGTTTTGTAGAAATTCGAGTGAATCTCTACATCTGCTGGAAGGTTAACCCCCCCGTCCCTTCAATTCTTTGGTCTGAAGCCCCTTCAGATGTTTCTTATAAAAAGAATCCTCACAGCATGATGCTGCCTCTACTATGCTTCCCAATGGGAATTGTCTGTTTCATTTTCTAACAGAGTTCATCACATGTAGACTAAAAAGTTTCATTTTTGTCTTATCTCAAAGAATCTTGCTGTATTTACTTTATAATACCCTTTCTACCTATGGATGATGACAGGTGTGAGTTGTCATTTCAGTCAACTGTTATCTGGCTAACAGTTGACGTCCAGCGCTTGGGTTGTTGTTTATTACCATATTTCTGCCATGGTGTATCTATTGATGGACCCAAAAGACAGTCAGGAGCTGGAAGCATGGATCATATTAACTGTTCTTCAATAATTAAACTAAAAATCCCAGAGAATGCAGGGAGCCAGAGCCGGACAAAAACAACAGGAACCAGGCACAAAAGGGAAGTAACTGGAGTTAACAGGAGTAACCAGCAAGGAGTGACTGAGAATGAGTTGCATGTATTCTGGGGAGGTTGATGACTGAACAAGGAACAAATGGCTGATTTGGAACGGGTTGTAGGTGGAAGGCTGAGGAGACAGAGAGAAAGAGAGGAGATGTTGCAGGGGGTGAGGGAGAGTATACAGGAGACTAGGAAATAAATTTAACACTAATGAATAACTAGACCTGTGAAACTAGCGTAGCAAAGAATAATTAGACACCAGAAATAAACATAATAAACTAGAATCACTCAAGAAGGACAGTTCCAAAGTAAAACAGAAACAAGACTGATCTAATGAAAAGAAACTAAGAAACAGAGAATAAACATACAACACAGGATACTAAAAACTTCTGCTTTAAGCTTCCCAATTTTCTTTTTGCTACTAAATCGGGTAGCTTTTGAAGTTACCTGATTAGTAAAAGGGGCTTAATACAAATGCATGCCAAACTTCTCAAACTTTGAATTATTTTCTTATTACTAGATAAATATGTATTCCATTTTTGTTCAAATAAATTGCAATTGAAGTAATAAGGTTGTTGTAATTTTAAAAAGGAGAAAAATGATTGGGGTATGAATACAGGATTGACCGAAAGCTGTCAATCCCGTCAAGGTAACAAGCTTAGCAGTCGAAAGGTCCACAGCTGAATGGTTGCCTCGGGAAATTCAAGTATTTCTCAAACATGAAGGGAAAAAATCAAGGCAGCACTCCAGGTTTGTTTTTTTATGAGCTACACATCACAACATGATGTACAGCTCAAAAAAGTCAATTTTACATGATACTGCCCCTTTAAAATGAAGTGCTTCCTTTTTCCATAAAGAAGTCAGCACACAATTATACAATAAAAAGGTTCAAAATAAGAAAAATAAATCGATCCAGTTTGCACATTCGGCTGTAATATCAGTTACCAAGCCTCTCTCTCTGAACTCAACATGTGTGGTCCAGCATTATTTTCCTTCTCTTATTATTGCTGGAAACTCGCCTAAGGTCAAGCTGGCAACATGGAAGCATGCACAACTATTTTCATGCCTCCACTCGGTTCAAGTCCAGACTCTGGCTGAGTCGCTGCATGACTCTGGGACTTTGAGCCAATGCCTCCCTTCCATAAATAGATTCCCACAGCTTGATGGTGTTCGAAAAGACGGCATAGCACTGGCGCAAAGGTCAGTCGCCTCCTTTCTCCATAGATGCTGTAGTAAAATATTCAAGTGTTTGTTCCACAAGTTTGCAGATTTAGCTTTCTCACACCCAGACGACGAGTCATTCTGTCACTTTCTGGTATGTTCTCCGCAGGGTGGCAGATGAACGGCGTCTGTTTGGCCCATTTGATCGGACCAGTTCCGCGCCAATGGCTGATGTTTCTGTAAGGTTCTACCGTCCACAAGAAACAAACTACAAACTGCTAAACTACATGAATTACAGTAAGACAGTCCGCCACTGTTTGTCGAACAAGGTTTTTCCCACCATTTTCCCCATCTTAAGCATCCCATTTTTAACTGCTCAGTATTTGAAAGAGTGACCAAAACGGACTGAGTGGCTTTGTTCACCTCTTCCGCTGCCATTGTTAAAACTACAGGAAGACTACAATCCTAAAACAGCGCAGAAAATCAACATCCTCTGCCACACCTTCTCCTGCTGTTCGATGCTTTCCCAGGTTGGAATTCTACCAGAGGAATCCGTCTGAATGGGAGGAATCCCAGACAAAACACTGAAGGCAGATGAGAATGTCATTGCGTAGAAAAGCAAGATTTCTTTAATATATTCAGTGATGGATGATTTATTTGTTCTGTCAGCTTTTTAAAAAAAATTTTTTTTATAGTAGTCACTTCCTTGAAAAAAAAATCAACATTATCAAAGTAATTTATAGAACATGCTCATTTCATTCAGTAATCCATCTTACTGAAACCTTGTCATCTATTCTCTTTTTGGATAGTCACACTCTGATTTTTTTTTTCTCCCCCGCTGAAGCTTTCTACGCCTCACAAGCCCCCTCCCTCACCGCAGCCACCACCCATCATGAGCCTGAATGCATCTCAGGTGGGTTATTTCGTTACAGCTAGCACATTGTCGTCAGCGCTCGGCTCCACTGCCGAGCTGTCAATTGTGCCGAGCGTGAAGCACCGCAGGCACGATCGCAGCGGCGGCAGAGATGACAAAACTGCGTCTCACCAGGTAGCCGGGATAAGTTCTCTGTTCGGCTGAAAAATGTCACAAGTGGGAGGGGATGGTGGGAGAGCTTAAGCTCACACAAGTCAAGAAGTTGTTTAAATATAAATGTGAAGCTAAAAAGCAATGGGAGAGACAACTGGAAGTGATGGCTTCCCAGTGTTTTATGTCTTTGTTTTGACCTGCATGACCTTTTGTTACATCTTAGCTGCAGAGCTGTGATGCAATCACATTCACAGTATTGCCTGATCAGCAAGGAAAAAGCTAACAGGGGTCAGGAACTATGGCAGTTAATGGGAGAAATGACCAGTTTGAATGAAAACCTGTTCCCTATTTGGCTTTCGTTTTTCCAAGTTATTTTTGCCCGTTTACCTTCTACTAGCTTGAGTAGAGCTAATTTGTCTGTGAGCGTAACACACCTGGTTGGGGCTCATAGAAGGTGGACTTAAAAGTTTGAAATGGCTCGCATAGAAACCCACCAATTATAAAGGCTGCCAGATTTTGTGCATAAATGTTTGACTTCTGCATTTTTATAGTCAAAAACGTTAAATGAGACTGAACTCAAAACAGCACTGTTTGATGTAAGGACGAAAAATGTTGCCCATGAGCCACGAAAATAAAAACTAAAAAATTCTGTGACAGAGAAGAAGGCGATGATTTGATACACTTAACCCAAAGTCGCACAACTTTCATACATATGGTCAGAAGGAGTAAACTGTGTACATATATAATAGCGACGTAAGCTTGTGGAAAAGCTTAAAAATTTAATTAAAATGATGTCCAATACAAGTCTTAATAAAAAAAAAATTATGGAAAAGGTTTTCATAGCGAGGTCAGACTTATTCAGTTCAGCTGTTTTGTACAAAGGGTTTCCAGCCTAATTTGCAAACCCAGTCCAGCCAAGGACTGGATTTAAAAAAAAACACACACACACACACACCCACCCCCGCACGCACACGCACACACACGCCCCCACACGCATGCACACGAAAACCCCAGCAAATTTAGAAATGAAGTATTCCCATCACACACCTACACACTGAAATACTGTATCATGTTTGTGTTCTTGGTTTGGGCTGTGTGTTGTTTTATGTGTGCGACCTCTTGTTTGTGTATATAGATTATAACTTTGTGGCTTTTATACATATTAAAGGATTAAATAAATGTACGCTTCACCTCATTTCTTTTCAAACTTCTAAATTTGACAAATAACTGTGATATCTTCATCCCGTGTGTTATTTATATTTAATTTTATTTCCATGTTGGAGACAATCAGACCATCAAACGTCTCTAACTGACTCGAGTTTTCTCTCCTTTTCCCCTTTGAGTTGATTAAGCTGTTCCGCAGGCTGAACTGCTACATTTTTTACAACATTTTTAATACACACTGATACTTTTGGGAGCCTTAAACGCACCAGCCTACTGTAAAGTGACCTGCTTTATGGGGTTTGTCACCACAGCAGCTGTGCGCCATTACCCGCAGCGTTACCTGTCCAGCGCGATGGCGGTCATCGAGTAGATGCTGGCGAACACAGCCGCGATGGGGAAGAAGTTGTGGAAGCGGCAGTAGATCAGTCCGAAGTACCACTCGTTGTGCACGGCGTAGGCGAAGTTGACCACCGTGTTGAAGGCGGACATGGAGGCTTCGGCGAACGCCAGGTTGAGGAGGAAATAGTTGGTGACGGTCCTCATGCGTTTGTGCGCCATGATGATCCAGATCACGGTCACATTGCCCACCACCGACACCACGACTATGCAGCTGTACGCGGTCGCCCACAGGACGATCCTCCACACCGGCTGCACGAACTGGTTCCAGTACGCGGTTCCGTTGTCGGTGCCGTTGGAGCCGACC
The DNA here is from genome assembly GCA_903067055.1 of Poeciliopsis paucimaculata. Classification (NCBI taxonomy): domain Eukaryota; kingdom Metazoa; phylum Chordata; class Actinopteri; order Cyprinodontiformes; family Poeciliidae; genus Poeciliopsis; species Poeciliopsis paucimaculata. The sequence goes on from CAEGAD010033203.1 coordinate 22,052, forward strand.
GTCCCGTTTGGCACCTCGGTGGTGTTGAATAAAGGATCCATGCTTGATGTTTGGAGCGCAAGAATAGCGTCACCACAATAGGCTACAACAGAGGGAAGTCCACTTTCAGAACGACAAACACGCACACACACACACAACAGTAGTGGAGAGTTTTCCTCCACGTGCACCTTTCCAATTAAACACAAAATTACACAGTCAGTCCGCATAAAATCCCACTATAATGGACTGACTACAGTTGCAGGAGATAGGAGTTTCTGAGGAGAAATCTCTCTACTCTGCGCCGTGCGTAAAAACAAAGACGCGACTTTTACGCGCAGTGCCAGGAGCAGAAGGAGCGCGCGCTCTCTTGACTCGGTAGCGCGTCAGAGAAAGCTGCGCTCCGTCTTCCTCTGCTGTCCTCCTGCTCCTCTGCTCCATCTGAGACGCGGCGAGCCACTTATGGAGCGAGCTGACGCGCGTCGCGCCGAGGGGCTGGCTCTGCGGCCATGACTATGGATGAGCTCAGCTGAGTTATTCATCTCATCCGACTCAAACCGCGCACCGAGAGCCCAGAGGGATCGCCATGCCTAAACACCTCCACAACAAGCAGAGCAAAGGCGGAAAAAATTTATTAAATGAGAATATTAATAATATTATTAACAACAAAAATGAAGAAAGAAAAGAAAAAAAAAAAAGAAGATGTCAGTGATTTTGCAGTTTGAGTGTAATTTGAACTGCAGGATGGAGGTGATGAGGAGAACAGCCCGGTGTTCCCCTGCACTGCCCCTCCTTGTGGCCTCGCAGCATGAACCGTGTTTGGAAGGAAACGAGCGAAATGATGTCTGAGGACCGGGACGCATTTCACGGAGAAGCTTCTCTAACAACACGATTCTCCTTCATCCAGTTTTCATGACTTTGATACATGTTGATGCAAACATAAACTGCAGAGTGTTCATAGAGGTTTTAGGTGATAGACCGACTAAAGAGGAGTGTAATTATTAAACTCACTGAAAAGGATGTGTGCAGAGTTGCTTGCGTGCGAATGTAAATCTGAAAAGTGTGGTGTGCACTTACACACTTCCAGCTCTGGTTACAGACTGCTTCCAGTCTGTAACCAGAGCTGCAGACTTTTGCTGCCTGTTCTGACACAAAGTTTTGTTTTTTTAACCCATTCATATATTATAGTTCAAAAAGTATTCACTCACTCCTAGTCATTTTACCCATTTTATTAAAAATCAGTCATGATTCATGTGCATTTTGTTACATGAATGGTGGCATTGGTGACCAACACAAAAACTACCAGAGAAAACATTTAACGTCAAAGTGAAAACTTCTTTTTACAAAATAAGGACAAATCAGTAAAAGTATTTAACATAAAGTGAGTGATTGCATAAAGAGCACAGAGAACAATTCAGAGAACAATTTGTTTCCATCAGCAGGAGAACTGGGGCTTGAAAAGTCACCTTTAAAATAGTAAAAATCAGAAAATCAGTCTTTTCATCTCAGTTTAGTGATTTAGACGGTTAGGAGTTGGAAGAGTTACAAATAGAAGATCACATCACACAGACTGATTAGATATTCACACTTTTTATTTCAAAGACTTGGAAAAAAACATTTTTTTAATAGAACAATAAACCCTTTATGCAAATGTGAATGAATAAAGCCACGACATAATCATGGTACACAGTTACAGAATCCCACGCAGCGGATGGATCTTTTGAGATGACACCACAGTCAGAAACACAGGAGTTGTTTTGTGTTGTTCACTAAAGCCATAATTTACTTTGTCAACCTCACAGAGAGCAGAAAATCCTTCAGTTCACGTCTCTGACACTCTGCTGATTGCTGTCTCTCTGTTTGCGGCTCTCACTGACTGCTCTGCGTCCTGCTGCTTTCATCCAGGCTCGGTCTGCGCGGCGAAGCCAACAACAACTGGGCTCCATTTACACCTGCTGGACCGCTTTGTGCTCCGCTCTCCTTGCTAAGGCTCAAATTGAGGCGAAGATGGCAGCTCTCAACTCCTGTTTTGTGTGGTAATCTATCACTCTGCCCCATCTCTGTTTGCCCAACATATTTTTTTCTATAGGTAAAGATATCAGCTGTTACCAGTCGATTGCGATGACATTTATTTAACCTTTTGTAGGTATTTCGTCCGAATGTCCCCCTTGGCAGACTCCATGGTCTATTAAAGTTCTAAAAGCCAATTTTTCCTGATATTTGTGGAGTGTTTTTATTCCCGGAGGTCGACCTGATCAAGGCTTTAACGATAGCATCAGGTCATTAATAAGATTTGATCTTCAGATTCATAACTCTCCTTGGTGATTAAATAATTCTCGACAAGGTAAAAAGAGCAAGTCTGTGCATATCAATACACTAGAAATGCCAATAGACAGTAGGCTTATGCATGATGTTATGAGAATGAGCTCTTGATGTGGATTGTTTTTTTTCTCCCATGTTTTGTTTTATGGTCAAATTGTTGATTTGATCTTAGCTTAGCCAGTAATCTAAACCTGTTGACCATAACTTCTCTGTAGATTGTTTTTTTTTTCTGGCGTTCTTGACTCTGTGAGAGAAGAGTGTGATGAACGCAGAGGTTCCAGTGCAAAAAATGATGATTTGATATGCTGATGTTACGAATTTTCCCTCTTACAAAAAAGTTAACGAGAAGAGCGAGAACCACAAAGCCTTGAAAAGCTAATCATACAACATAGTTAGAAGTGATCTGCATGTCACAGAGTAGCATATTTCAAAGTGCTTTACAATGAAGGCATATTCACCTAATAACTAATTAGATATTACAAGGTCTTTATATGCGTGCTTGAGCCTATGTGCAATTTGATTATGTATCAACAAGCTTATAAATCTGTGAATCTGTTGTTTGAGTCTTAAATCCATTAAAGTTGGTTGTTGAATTGACATTCTGCCCTCTAATACTCAAATAACCTCAAATTTGTCTCTGAATCCTGCTCAGTTGCTCATTCTTTGTGTCAGAGAATGTTGCTTTTGCTAACTGCGCACCATTGTAGGTCATCATTTTGCCCTTATTGTATAAAATGTTAGTCTGCATTTAGTTTTTTAGTGTATATTTTCATACTTTCATCTTTGTGCTAACCTGCATGCTTTGATTCCCTGCCACATTTTTCTGCTGTTGAACTTTCCCCATCTTTGGAAAATATATTTCTATTCTACTCTGAATCCCAAACATAATCACTTTTATTCCTCATGATGACTTCTTACAGTGTAAAAGTATGTAAGTCCCAATGTATCGTGATACATGTGAAAATTTAAATCATCATTAGCAATAAATAAATAAATAAAGATGTCATTTAAAGGCAGATTTGCCTGCACATTGTGAATAAAACAAGTAAAGACTGGAATAGTTACAGACTGAAATGATCCAGTCTATAATTTCAGGTGATTCACAGTCACAAAGTCTAATTAATGGTTGAATCTAAAAGAAGCAGGAGGATAAATCCCTTTATTTCTGCTGATTAGAAGCCAGTCATTCTTTGAAATCTTAGGGGTTGGTTGGTTTGATCAAACCACAGACAGAATAATAATAATAGTCTGAGGTGACGCAAATGCAAATGATTTTAGAAATAAGTTGTTTACCCCTCCCAGTGACACGATCCAGTTTAATCAGCATGTGCTCAGCTTTCTGGCAATAGAAGCTTTTTTTTTTTTTTTTTTAATCCACACATCCTTATTAAACAGTACCTAAAAAAAAAACAACTTTTGTTTCCCAAAGCTATCAGCAGTGTGACAAAGCACAAGCCCATCACAGCTGGCATCGCCTTCCACCCAGCAGTTGTGATAGAGGAGGATGTTGAGACTGATGCAGTTAAAATCGGCAGCAGAATCTCCGAATAACGTAGAGGAGCAGTGGAACATGGAACAAATGCTACTTGTTTTATTTTATTTTTATGATTGCCCACAGTTACTTTTTCTCCTTAAATGTCTGTCATCCTATAACAGGGATGTTAAACGCCCATAAAAAAAAACCTGTATTGAATACAGAATTCACAACACAGATATTAAATACATACAAATAAATCACAGCAAATTTACCCATGAGAAGAAATATGGAATGGCAAAGGGAATAAGCATTAAAGGCATCAAAACACCTGTACTCGATACTTTGTGGAAAAGCCTCACTTTGTAATAGAATCTTCAAGGTGTCTCCTGAATCTATAAACATGTCCCGTGTGTTGTCAGGTGGACTTTTGACCCACTTTTTTCACACAAACTGTTCTGAAATCTCAAAGGTTCAAAGGGTTCTCTCTGTACACTCTGATCTGCAGTTCTTTCCAAAGAGTTTTAGTTTTACTTTCTCTCTCTGAAACCAACCAAGACTTTACTTGGCTGTACGACTGGGACAGTTGTCTTACTTTGAAATCCACACTCTTTAGTTTTCGCATTACTATCAAGAGTATTTCAATAAGTTTGAGGTTCAGAGTTGTTACGGTTCTCTTTAGAGAGTCTAAAATCCCAGCATATTTTCTAATATAGAACTTCTCTTTACTAGTGTGAATGTCATTTGAATTGGACTCAAATTTTGCACGTGATTTCACGTGATTTATTTTTTATTTATTTTTCGTCAAGTACATTGTTGTTATGTTCAACGTTGAGGGGATAGACTATTCCCAAAGTTATTTCTCAACTGCTGAGGGAGGCCTGGTCATGAATGACAGAGCAGAAAAAGAAGAAAAAACAACAACTCAGAAACAGGCCAATCGGAGACATGGAGAGATAAAAGTACAGCAAAGAATGAAAAAGCATTATTCATGTGCTTTACACTAAAATGCACACAAAAAAATAAAGTAAAGCAGACCCACATGTATTTCCTTTTAGTCAATTTAACATGTCAAATGAAGTCCTTCTGCTCACCCTTCCTTAACGTGTGACAGTCTCTCTGTTCGCTCTCATGCCATTTATTACCAACGTACTGTCAGTCAGCTGACAAGACTGGTACAAATACACAGTATCTTCATAAAAAAGCTTCAACCAACATAAAGTAAAGCATGATTATGAAAATTAATAAAAGTTGCAAAGGGGGGGGGGGGGCGTTCAATTGGGCCTCTGTCTCTTCTTCAAAAACTTCTGCTCTTTCTGACACGCCACTTTCAGCAAGTCATCACAACATGGTTCCTGTATTAACCCTTTAACAATATTTTTCCAGCGCTGCACTGCTTGGCTAGTCTGAAGGAGCTGAGTGAGCGGGGGAGGGACGCTCTATGAGATGGAAGCTTGGAAACAGCAAAGAGGAGGAGGAGCCTTGCTTCAAAGGCGGAGCTAGGCTTTTTCCACAGCTTGAATAGTTACCACGGGAGATTAAAAGGATTTCTCAAACATGCACGAAAGAATCAACACAACACTCCATGGAAGTTTTTGCTGGGGGAAGAACATCACAATGTGATGCAAAGCTCCAAAAAGCTGATTTTACATAATACTGCTCCTTTAAAATCAAATAATATCAACATCTTTTCAAATTGACGTAATTTGACGATATGCAGATGAAAGCCGTTTTGATCTGACTGATAACATAATGACCTTGAAGTTCTACTTAAGGAGCCCTCTGGAGATTTAGCTTGAGTTTGACGCATGTGAAATACGTAGGCAACGTGAAAAAGTTTTAGAGGTATAAACGCTTTTGGGCTGTAATTATCGAGCAGCTGTGAAAAATTCTTGGATTGACAAACAGGCCCATCAACTCTGGAGGACTTTAGAAAATCTTGGACTTTAACCATAAGATGGAACCGGCAACCTCCTGTTGCACTGCATGTATGTTTGTACGGTATCTCTATGATCAGTACAGCACAAGCCAGTACATGTACTTCTCATTGGTAACGTCGCCACACTTGTTCAAAGCACTTACATCACTGGATTAGTATTAAAATGCTTCCTGTTCCTTCTGATAAACGCTTTTATTGCCTGGATAAGCCGACAGCCTGACGCTGCAGCAGAAGGCCGCCTACTCCCAAAACAGCAGCTGGTTCAGCCCTCCAAAAACCTCCATTAGCCAACGTGACCTTTTTGTATGACCTGAATCGTACTATGAAAAAATACACCCCATTGTGTGTGGGTACATAATGTTGCATAATTATATCCATAAATACATGAAAAGGGGGAGTCTAAAGTTTGTCAACAGAATGATTGGTTTCTCTAACATAACAAGCAAGGCAATTTCAAACTGACAAATTACTGCTGTGAGATTGCTGCTTTTGATTTCCAAAGTGCTTTAAAAGAAATTATGGTTATTTTGGGTCATGTTGTGCAATATGAGTTTTCATCATATGGTTATCATTTAGAACCGTTTATCTTAAAACTGGAATTTTGCAACGTACTCTCGGGTTGGCAGGTGCTGGGACATTTCCACAAGAAGCACATTTTTTCATGGTTGGTTTATGTCTTCTGTGAATGATTTGTAATATTATTTTGGATTTATTTCGATATCTGTATTATATTATCAATCCAATTCAGAACCCAAGGAAGACTTCAAATTTGATATTCACAGACACTCTCATGATGAATGGCCATGAAATACATCAACATTTTTGGTAGTAACGTCACAAAATGTAAAAAACATAAGAGGGGCATCAATACTTTCAATAAACATCATCCAGCTACTCCTCTGATGTTTATTCCAAATATAGTTGTGAAAGAAAAATCCAATCATTGAAAAATACGTGTCCTTCACAGGTTGTGGCCTCCACAGAAAGCTGCAGCTCTGTGCGTGGTTGTGCGTTTGTGTGTGTGTGCGTGCGTGTGTGTGTGCGGCGCGTGCCCCAGTCCTGGGGAATCGGCAGGCTGCCAGAGAATCACCTGGATTCAGATGACTTAACTGGATCCAAATGGGTAAAAAGTTCTGAACTGAATCTTAATTCTGACCCTGGAGACTGGCTCTCAGACAGACCAATAATCCCAAGGCAATTGCAGACAGGAAAGTGTTTACTTCTGACATTTTCAACTGAATGCCTTATAAGGAGCTTCGCATACATTTCTCTCTTAAGAGTCAACAGAAAACTTAACTTAAATATTGAAAAGCTGGAAGAGCTCGTTCTGAGAAAAGCGCCCTGATGACTCTTTACATTTAATAATCTGCTTTCCATCAGTGGTGGAAAACAGATTATTGCTGATGCGTGCACAGAGCGTGAACAATACAAGGAGATTAAATATAAACTGATGACTGTGATCTACGTCCACCGTTACTGTACCCTTACACAGACAATCGAGATCTAGGGCATAAAAGGACTCAGCAAGCAAACCCTCTTCTATAGGTGGCCGTCCTTTAAGAAGGAAGTTGTTAGATAATCACCAGGGTGATCTGTTCTAGACAGCTTTGCATGTGTTTAATCCCATTTGCGAACACTTCAGTAATGCCATCAGGATGGCAACAAATGATGCAATTTGAAGCAAGAGCTGGGATTAGGTGTGCACTGACCATATCAGTCTGAATAATCTCATGACACAGAGACAAAATGTTTGCTTATTACCCTGCTCTCTATTTATATTCTCACCAAAACGAGTTGCAAGTATGCATTACTAACAGAGATTATTTTAAGTGCACTGACTTCAACATCAGTTTCCTATGAAGTTATTGTTGGGATTCTCTGTAAATAACTGCATTTCCATGATCAGAGTTGTTTTAAGAAGAAAACTTTAGCACCTGGTGTATACTGCCATGTGGTTTCAGCTCGTCATTTATAATAAACACAATATATATCAAGGATGTGCTTGTATGCGTAGATTCGGCATGTAAAAAAAAAAAAGTTTAAATGAAACACAAATTTGATGTTTACTCTACCCGTGAAGCTGGTGAATTGGTGTGACTGCTCCTTTAAGAATGGAGTCAAAACAAAGCGTGGGGCGGCTAGCCGCACGGAAGTGGTTTCGTCTCGTCGGCTTTACAACAGCACCTGTTTGAGAGATGATAGCTCCTGCATATTTAATATCCAGTTACCTCTTTTCACTGTTTCTCATGTCTCAAATGGAGTATATTATATTTCATTAATATATCATACATATATTTACTTTAAACGAGCTACACGAAGGAGCGCTAGCCAGCCTGTTAGCTAGCTTGATAAAAGCAAGCAGCCATGCCGTCCTACTCAGAAGTGAGAAAAAGCAACCACTTCTACTACTTCATCAAGTTCACACTAAATGTCTACTCAATGCTTTTCTCGGTAAGTGCGAGGTGCATTTTATTATGTCTGTATCTGCTTGGAGTTTATTTGAGTCTAAATGCCGTCCTAGAGATCAACTTTCGAAGCATCGCTCCAGTCTTCATTTACATAACACTTATTTTTAAACGTACCGCTTGCTCCAGGCCCATAGATGTTTAAGAAAATATAAACTCATATAGATTATAAATGAATGCTATCCTCCCAACCATTCGGCATAGACTGCAAATACATTTATGACCTCTCTGCTAGTAATTTCAATCAAAATCAGTAACTCCCCCTTAACCACAGAGCACTTCCACGTTTAAAGTATTACATACAGCTGGGCTTTCCCGATATTTCATTAAAATCATTGTCCCCTTGTTGAATCGCACACATACCGCTTTTATAATAAATGCAATTTGGTAAATAATAAACGCTATGTGTCATTGTGATGCTCAGAGCTTCATGCTCAGCTGTGGATGCAAGCTAACAGATGAATGATTCATACCGGTGGAAAATATTCAAAACACAGTGACATTTTATGGTGTGATACGTTTACATTGTTACAGTGTTTTAACATCATTTTGCCGTCATATTCACGGTTCCATCTGTCTCGTAGACAACACAAAGCCATCAGTCAGTGGCCAACAAACACCACGGTGGTGCAGGGCGTTGGATGCTCTTAAAGGGATGGAATGATAATGGAATTGATTCTGCCGACACAAAACATGAGCAAGCGTGAAGTACAGAAGCAAAAATACAGCAACCCTGCTGCTGTTTTCTTGCTCAGAGATTGTTATTCTTGTCATTTTTGTCAGCAAAAATATATTTCAGCAAAGTTTGATTTCTGTAACAAATATAATGTAACAGTTATTACAGCTCCATTATTTATAGCCTTTAATTTTTGGGAATGCATAAAGTGTAGGAAAAATTTTAATATGGGGGCAAATTAACAAAAAAGTTGCTAAATGTGCTGCTTTTAGAAAGTTTGTAGTTGTACTGATGACTATTTTTGCCATTGTCTGTTAAGGGGGAAAAAAAGTGCAACAAGCTGACATTTGGCTTTATGGTCAGAAATGTTGTGAGACGGCCAAATTTGTCTTTCTTTGCAATTGAATCTTCTTTAAACTAACTGGCTGTGTGCAGACACTAGCGAGAGAGGGAGGACATTCAGAAACTCCTCTTATGGCAGAATTATCTGTGGTATCTTGTTACAAGAACCTCAAAACGTAGGGAGCGTGTAAAGTAGAATTTGAGCAATTTGAAATCAGGAACTCTCAAACTTCGATTATTATTATTATTTTTTTTAGACAATATGTAAAATATTCAAATGAAAATGTAGCTCATTCTATTGACATTGGCTGGCGATTGCAAAGCAGCCAATCCAGGAGTGCCATTCATTCAGAAAACAAAGCATAGAAATAGTCTGAATAGATCTGGTCTAATCTGGCACATTGTCACCAGTAGCAGATCCAGAATTATTTTCGATATCAGATCAGATCGGTGCATCCTCCTCTGTTTTCTACAGAAACATCTGTCCTGGAACTTTGTTTTGAATGTGGTTGTAAACCATTCGTAGCTGGATCCATGTAGCGCTCCAGAATGCCTCTAATGTGATTTGCCTCTTCCTCTGGCTCTCCTTTCTGCTGCTGTGATTTAGGCCGCTGTGGACTTCCTCTGCTGACAAAGGCTCCTTTGGCCCCAAGCTAGCCATGTAGACTTAATTAGAGCTATCGTCGCTGTGGGAGTGTTGGGTTTAGCTCAGGTCTGTAAAGTCTGATTCTACTGACAGAGGGAAAGCGGCAAGTGTCCGGTGAGATTGACCCACACTCACCATGTGTTTGCTTTCTCTGACTGACGATTGTACATTAAGAGAATTAAACTGCGGTTTCAAAAGTTTACATTGATCAGACCTTTTCTGTGTCACTTTTCTGCCATCGATAGACTGATTGAGGGGAGATATAAAGATGTTGCAGCTAAAAGGAAGATTAGTGCTGACACTGGGATGTGGGAAGCCAGCCTGGATAACTTAACAAGGTTTTATACGGGGTTCTCAGCTGTAAATGGAGTTGGAGTAGATTCCCTCTGTGTCCAAATGAAAATCAAAAGCAACAGAAAGCAAAGACGGCTACTTCATACTTCATGTAGTGTAGCACTTTCCATTAACCAAATGAAAGTAGTGCTAGTGATTCAATTTGACCACGGCCTAAGTTGGTTTCTCACACCATGCAGCAGCTGAACTGGCAGTTGTTCATATATGACAGAATAATCATTCATTTATTCTGTTAATACAATTTTCTATTGTTATACATGTTTAGTTATGTATGGCTAATATTTTATTTTAATTGCTTGTATTTGTGCTGTTGCAAATAAAGGTTTCATAAATTCCATTCATGTTGAAGTGCAAAATTATCTGGGAAGGCATACAAATGTTCTTCAGGTGTAAACTTATTGTTGATGGAAATCACATACCCACTTTTCATTTCAGTGATGCTGCTTTGAGAACTTTTGTTTCAGGCTGGTGTAGAAGCTACCACTCTGATTGAAATGTTATGGATGTAATCACAGCTTTTTTTCTGGAGTACTGCCTGGTTCAGCTTTAGGTCCCTGTTCATTTCTCTCTAAAAACAAAAAAAAACTACTACTATTGGGAGTTTAAAGCTCTTCTAAAAGAACATCTGTAATCGGAAAGAGACTGCTACTCTCCTGCTGGTTGCTGTGTTTGTATTAACTGATTTAGCTGGTTCACACTCTAAGACTGGAGAAGCACATTTAAAGAAACAGTAGAGTTATTTGCTCTTTGATTTGAAGTATAGCTACAAGCCAAAGGGTTCAAGACAGCATCAAATAGTAAATAACTAAACTACATTAAGCAACTTGTGGAAGGAATCCCAAAAGGTTTGGCCCAAGTCAAACATTGTCAAAGACAGTTATCCCTGATACTGACCAAATCTATGTAAACTGATTTGGTCAGTCTGACTGGACTTCAGACAGTGAAGTCCAGTGTATGTAAATAGGTGGCTTGGCTGCCGTTCTAAACTCGACTTCAGATCTCCGTGTCACGAACCGCCTCTCTTCTCTCCACAGCTCATGGGCCTGTGCGTGTTGTGTGTGGGCGTGTATGCGGAAGTTGAGAGGCAGAAGAATCGGACCCTGGAGGGTCTCTTCCTGGCTCCCGCTGTGGTTCTCATCCTGCTGGGCCTGGTGATGTTCACTGTGTCCGTGGTGGGAATGGTCGGATCCCTCAGGGACAACAAGACCCTGCTGCACATGGTAGGGACGCTGGACATTTGCAGAGTTAGCTGCTTTTAACAACACCTTGATTTTTTTTATTTTTTTTATTTTTTTAAATTGGGATAGTGAAATCAAACGGTACCTGATGAGTCTCATTGATTAAACTGCTTGGATCTTTTTGATTCATGTTCTGTGACTGAAAAATTACACTTTGATTCTGATTAGATTATCTGTTCGCCTGCAATTTCAAACCAAACACACATGTTCATTTTAGCCTATTTGTGTCTAATTACATAAATTGCCACAAACATTACATCTAAGAAATATAATTTGCAGAGAGCACAAGAGTTTGGTTCTTAAAACATTAATACCACAAAACAGTTTGATGGCCCTTTTTCCTCCCTGCATGCGAAGACGCAGCTGTTGGTTTTGTCAGTAACAGAGGAAAAGCTCAAAAGGAGTAGGGCTGCATTATTGTGGTTGCTAGGCAACCATGTAATTAGCTATAGCTAAATAATCAGTAATAAAGTGCAAGATGAAGTTAGAAACAGAGAAGTCAGTGATGTCTGTGTGTATTTGAGGAGAAGATTAGAAAGTCAATAAACCAATGACATAGCAACAATTTAAAAAAAAAAAAAGAAAAAAAAAGAATGTCTATTATTGTGTTTGACTCAAACAATAGTCCATGAAAAATTACTGTTTTTATCTTAGGAAGGCTTTTTTTTTTCTTCCTTTCTTGTTTTTTTTTGGAGGCCTCAAGCCTCTGTGACTGGTTAGAATTATTAATACAGAATGAGAAAACATGGATTTTTTTATTTTTACAGATGCGCCATCATGTGTTCTGGTTCAGTTTCAATCAGATAAAGACAAGGAACAGATGCTTTGATGCATAAATTATGAGCTCCAACAAATAATTCTTTTGTCGTTCTTTGTGGGAAAACTACTACCTCTATCAAGCAATCTGCAGCATTTATTTTACTTTCATGGTTTTTACAGATACAATTGTAAAGTTGTAAGTAGCATACTGCACATGTGTTGGATAAGTTTCACCTTAATAGCACAGCATTCTGCTGTGAGAGGAGCGCATGTTGTTAGCTATGTTAACGGCGGCCATTAAAGTGTGGATGCCAACAACAGCAGTGAGATTATGGAGTCAACAACAATGAATTCTTAAAGTGAACCAGTGCCTGCACCGAACAATTTGGATTAGTTTTAATCCCCAGAAAGAAAACCAGAAGCAGAAGGAGAGACGTCAAAGGATTCAGTCCCAGCTCAAAACTCTCCAATCCATCTCTTTTTGTAACAGATCACAATTTTAAGAAGACTGTAAATCACTCTAACGTTCAGTAGTCTAAACGTTTATTAAGCTAAGTAAAAAAAAAAAAAGAATAAAAAAAAAGCACTTTTTATCTGCTAAATGTCCCTTTTCTCTCCACAGTTCCTCTGTGTTCTGTGTGTGCTGCTGCTCCTCCAGGCAATGACACTCGCCATGGCTCTCATCTTTGAAAAGAAGGTAAAAGTTGTTTCATATCGTGTATGGCTCTTGATGTTTTATCCAGCGATTTGATCGCTTGCAGGCAGGCCAGTCAGGGCTGCTTTGTTGATTTCCCTCCTCAGCACCATCTGTGTGTTTTTGCTTGTGTTCTGTGCAGACAGTTGCGTTGTTTCAGAGCACCATACGGGAAGGAATTAAACACTACTACGACGATCTGGACTTCAAAAATATCTTGGACTATGTCCAGCAAAAGGTAGGATCATAGTTGGCTTCACTTCTGTCAAGAGTTGGGACATAAGTTTGTCTTTACAAGTTACATGAAACGTATTTGTTTGTGGTTTTATGTCAGCTCACCCTCAGGTAGTCGCGCAGATAATTTTGCACCAGAAATATTTGAAAATCACAGAAGTTTTTTGTTAATTTAATCATTTTTGTTTTTCTGTAATAACCAAATATTGTAACAGCTCTTTCTGACCCTTTACCATAATATTCATTTTGAAAGTGAAACTGGGTTCTTAGCTGCTGCTCTTCTTTAATCTTAATTAGCAAAGCGCCTGGGTGGACATAGCTCCGCCTTAGAGGACGAAGATCCTCCTTGGAGGAGCCACTCCGTCTTTCTGCTCCTTCAGACTAGCCAGAAGCAATTAGCTGAGCTCATTATATGAGCTACTACTCTGTTCAACGCTGGTAAGAAACGCAGTTAAAGGCTCAATAGAGGAGCCATGTTGTGATGACTTCCTGAAGGCGGAGTTTCAGAAAGTGCAGGCGTTTTAAAGAGACAGAGGCCCAATTTTAAGGTGTTAAATTACAAAGTCAAATTTCTTGACACTTATGACATTTTTATAACAATTGAAGGTAATATAGTTATTTGATTGTACTGTAAAATGGCACTCTGTGCCTGGAAAATACACAATACTGCTCCTTTAAAAGCATTTGTGGTAAAATCATTTTTAATTTTATTTTTAAAGCCAAACACCTTTGGTTTTATTTTCACTTCATCACATCAGGAGTGTTTGCTGTTAAGTCACAATTCCAAGAGAATTTCTGAGAAACTTTTTACAGCAGACGGTATTTGAGGTGGGCTGACATCAGTGCGTGGGACTGCATGAAGGAAACGTTTTTATTACCAACAGGGCAAACTATTGATCAGAATATCACCCAGAGGCTTTAAAGGTGTGGGAGCTTGTTGCATGTGCGCACAGCCCACGGGTCCTGTTATTGTGACATCATCCTGTTGTAATGGCATAGTGCTATGTACTAGAACAAACAGAGCGCCTCTGTGGGAGTGCCATTATTTCTCCCTGCCTTGCCGCCGAGGCCATTTCATCCCCCAGTGCTGCTCTGTCTGCAGGGTTGGAGAGAGCCCAGTGTGGATTTGTCACTGAAAGGGAGAGGCTCACAGCAGAAGTGTGGCACTTTGTCATGTTTAACTGGGAGGAGAGATAGCTGCACAGAACCTGTTGTCACTTTGAATGGCAATTCTCAATGGAAGAGTGGGGAGACTGTCTCTAGCAGAGAGGAAGGGGACAAGTGTCTAATTAGCTCCTGCAGGCCAGAGGTAGGCAGAGGCTGGAGCAGCTGGTGGACGGGGCTCTACGAGCAAAGAAAGCCAAACAGGACGGCCGTCTGGATTCATGTTAAAGTCTCTTCTACGGGTTAAGATGTGGTTCTGCAACTAAGAGGTTTTTTTTTTTTTCTGTTTCTGTTAAAGACAACCTGGCAATTTTTAGCAAACGGTTTTTTGAAAAACACCACACAAAATGTGTTTTAGTGCTTTATGTGTCTTTAAGTTGTTTTTTTTAACATTTTCCTAACCAGATGCGGTTGTAATATGTCTGCTGAGTGTTGAGAAGATTGACATTTTTTTTTTTATTTTTCTCTTTTTATTCTTTTATTTAATAGTCCTTATAGTCTTTATACAAATTCAATTTGATTCAGATTCAAAAATACGTTTGCTCCCAAAGATGAATGACATTTTTTTAATTGAAAATTCTTCAATGCATTCCGTCAATGTAATTCCCAGAGATATATCTGGCCATTAAGGGCAGATACATTCTAATGGTTTGTTTGTGTGCATAGCCCTAAAAATTTAGTGACTTACCAAATTTAGTATGCACGAATAGCAGATAGTTGTTTGCTATTTACAATAATAAAAAAACATCTGACATATTCTTTCTCTCATTGTTGTGGCCTTTAGGGAATAGAAATCATTTAAGTATTTCTAGCTGACGTAAAACAAGAGAAATTTGGTCTGATTTAACTTCTAGCAGTTACAGTGAAAAGGCTGTTTGTTTTCTTTCGTCTTTATTCAGTGTGTAAGCTTCTAGGTTCATCTGCATTTGGTGATATCAACTCTTCTTCATGTTGATATCACATGAAATCCTAATAGAATACATTAAAGTCTGTTATTTATTACACAGATATTACTAGTGCTAATCTTAACTGGACATGCCATCTTTTTATGCTGAAAGCAGGAACAATTTATGGAGGGTGAAAGTTATTGATTAAAAAGTCAATGCAAAGTGGATTGATCTTATCGACTGACTAACGATTAATTAAAGGACGGGCATTTTCTTAGAAACCAGAGTTTGCTCAGAGGAGAAAAGGAATTGAAGGACTAATGACGTCTTATTCAGTCGTGTATCTCAGGTGTGTTGAGATGTTTGTAGATTTTTTTCAGAGAATTTTACAATAATCCTTGAATTTCTGTTCTGGTTCCTCATTTCTTTCATTTTCCAGTTTTCATGTTGTGGAGGGGATGAATATAAGGACTGGGGAGTCAATCAGTACCATTTCTGCAACGGTACGGGTCCACTGGCCTGCGGGGTTCCGTACACCTGCTGCGTTCACAAGGTGAGTGCTCCAAAGTCTCTGATCAGGGGCTCCAAACGTCGCCCAGGCTCTTGTGTTTGTATTGTTAGATCTCAGAACTCAGCTGGATGCTGTTTACTGCACCCGGGTTTGGCCAGCCTACAGTTCTGAGAAAAGTGTTTGCTCCCATTTTGATGACTCCCAAGTTTTTTTTTTTGTTGTTGTTTTTTTTTTTGGCACTCCTAAATATTCAAATCAATAAAATTAATTCAAATATTGGACAAAGATGAACTGCAAATACGAACATTTATTTTCAAATAATTGCATTTGCTCAATGGAGAAAGCTATCCAAAGCAACCTGGGTTTGTGTTACAGTATATTAACCACATTTTAGATCCAAAGTGTGATGAGCCACTTTTTCAATTAAGTGTCCCTTACTGTATGATGACTGGCTGACATACAGAAACAAAAAAGTCACTTAACATCACATCAGCCTCGCTGATGCATGAAGTCGTTGTACTATAGTTGGAGTTGCTCCTACTTACCCAGCGAGAAATCCAACTTCGGAGGTGGTTCAGTGCGGTGGTGGTGCACTGATCTGATATTACTATCTGTATTGGTTATGATATTGAAAAAAACTTCATGTTTCAGTTCCAATGTGCCTGAAACATAAGGGTAGATCTATTCAATCTGATTACGTTTTATCAGACTTTATTTTACCTTAAATTTAAATTCTTAATTCCACTTTCTGAACCATTTGAAAGAATATTTGTTACAGTTTGACTGAAATAGTGAACCTTTTGTTTTATCATTTTTGTTACTATTTCTTTTACATTGGCTGTTCTTCTAATTGTACTGACTGAACAAATTAAAATAGTTTTTCTATGTTTGGCCACCTTATGAAGCTGTTGGTGTATTTCAGTGTTCTGTACTGGTGCAGAATTATCGAATAAATTAGTAATTCAGGACATTTATATCTGTACTTGAATCGATTCAGCGACTTTTTTCAGATCGGTTCAGATCGGTATCGACCGATAATGAACCTCAGATATCTGTATCAGTAGTGAAAGAAGTGGATCAGTTCAGCCCTAGTTCTAGTTGATTTTTTTTGTAAATTCCCAAGTGAAAGCTACAACTGGAACACATCACTAGCTCTTTTCATCAGTTTATTGAACTCTGCAGCTGTCATTTGTTAATCTTCTGTCATCATCAGCTATGATCATCTTTGTTAGATCAGACCAACTGTGTCAAGTCAGGCTGCTTAAAAAATTAAACAAGATAAATTTATTTAGTTTGCCAATTGCTTATATTCTGTTTGTTTTTCCATTCTGAGATCACCATGTGCTTCCGTTTAAATCACTACACAAGGTGTTGCTGCATCACATGTTGACGGAAAGCTAATTGACTTGCTATGAATTGTGCATCCCTAAAGCAAGAGGAGACCTACTTCATTTGTATCACTGTGTGGCTAAACCCAGGACCACAGCTGAGCCAGATAATAGCCAAACACTGATGCCACATGCTCATCAACTATTATCAGATTGACGTGAAGCTGCAGCTCACTCACAGCCATCTTGTTTGCTTATCTCATATCCTGCTGATAGACACACAGCCATCCAGAGCCCATCCAGACCAGGACAAAAATGTCTGGTGCTTGTATCAAATGAAGGAGAGGCTCTTTTTATCTGCACAATAGAACTGTAATTGACTCCACAATGAAAACGTATTGCCCGGCTAGCAGGAGACATGCTGCTATTTAAAGCTCTGTGGCCTTTGGGAGATTTTTCAGTTAAAACAAATGTTGGCCCCCCTCTGGGCCCCTCCACAGGTCCACAGCCACGCTGGTCCCTGAGCTTTAAGGACTGATAATGTGCCTGGAAGCTGAGGACAGATTAATTATGATAGCGTCCTGCAGTCTTCTCTTTTTGCACACACACACACACACACACACCCCCACACACACGGACTACACCGATTAAAAAGACATGTCTGATGTTATCACAGCTGCAGTCAGGTTTACGCTCCAACTAGTCGGCGTGTTAGAGGCTTTTTAAAAGATGGAAACACGTCACATACAGTGCTGTCCACATCTGTGCTCAGTCTAAAAAATAAATCGCATTGCAGCAGCAGAAATGTACAAAAAGAAATGTTTGCACTGTGTACAATCTTCTTTTGCCAATGGACAACTTTCATAAACGAGTAAGAAAAAGCCTGCATCTCCACAACAGGCTGTGATGAAAACACTGTAGTTGGTCTGCCAGGCCAGTCGGTGGTGCTGTAACGCTGCCAGAGAATGACACAAAACACAGAACGTTGCCTTTTTGTTCATGTGAGAGAGAGATAGACCTATGGATGTCATTGTTTTAAAAAAATATGGAACTCGAGTTTTGACATGTATCCACTCTGGAACCCGGTTTAAAAATGATAATTTCTGGTCTCCCAAAACACCAAATCCGTGTGGACGCAAAAGTTAAACAAAAACAACTGCTGACACACCTAAAATTGTCTCCATGGCCCTAAGATGTTTTAAATGAATTTAAGACAGTAACTTGGTCTTTAATATATTAATTACTGTTCTTAAATTTAGTCATTTCAGGACTATTTCATATAATTAGTTTTTTTTCTTTTCTTTTCTTGTGGTACTTTTCTCTCAGATAAAAGTTTGAGTCACAGTTAGTTTTTTTTTTTAGTTTTTTTATTCCCTAAATATTCCTAGTCAAGTTAAAAGCTAGGTTTTTCAGTTGATACTTTTATTATTTCATAAAAGGAATATATTTTCAGTCATCTTGACCAGACTTTCCACTAGATGTGTTCAAGATTTTGAATGTCTCATCTCAGGTCAAACTTTGTGTCTTATGACTGCTGCATATTCTGTGTCTTCACAGCTGGGAGAAGTTATCAACACCCTTTGTGGCTACAACACTCTGAATGAACAGGTATGTGTATAAGAACATATTTTGTCTGCTTTTCTTTTGTTTATCTTGTTGGTTTTGCACAGATTCTTCACAATGTATCGCTGCTCCTGCCCCTTATGACTGACAACTGTAGAATCTAGAGTTAGTATTTTCCTCAGTCTAGAGAAGTATGAGCCAAAGAAAATAATACTGTGTAAAAATAACTTTTCCTCTCCATGCTCTGTTTGTTCTATCTCCCAGAACAAAGTGCTCAAAAAAGATTTCCGACTGAAAATTAAAGATCGACACGGTTACCATGGCGTCACCTTTTAGCTCAGTCTGCAATTAAACAATCATAGCTTTCATTATCTTGGCTTTCAGGTTATTAACTAAAAACCACTTACACAAACACAAACACACACACACTTTTGTGCTCATGCAGCTTCATACGGTGGAGGCACCATAGATGATGAAAATGTAATGGTGTTTGAAAAATACAGATACTAAATTCTAAGCACTGCTAAAAAAAAAACCAGAATAATAATAACAATAAAATGAAGTTGATTTAAATGCTTGTTCTTTGATTTCAAAAGGCTCCTGAAAATCAGATGAGATATAGGAACCTTTTCAGTCTGAAAAAGTGATGAATTTTGACATGCAAAAAGAAGAAGTGACAATTTCTGGGGGAATCTGGACCCAGCAACTGACTGGTACCTGCTGTCAACAGTGAATTTATAGTTACAGCTAAAACAATAGAATATTGTGGGAAAAATAACACATTTCTTGTTTCTCAGTACAAAATATGAAACTGATGTAGATTGATGTAGAGTGAAGAACGTCAAGCTTTTATTTCTTGTAGTTTTTGTGATTAAAGGGGCAGTCTCATGTAAAAAGCAAAACGTTTTAAGGTTTACTTCTTTTTATAACGTTATTCCCTCATCAAAAACATTCCTGGAGTGTTCCCTTCATTCGTTCGTGCATGTTTGACAAATCCTTTTATCTCCCCTGGCAACCATTCAGCCGTGCAAAATGCCTGGGGGGACCTAGCCCCGCCTTCAAGACACAGCTCCTCCTCGGAGCTGCGGATTCCAAGATTCCATCTCTCTGAGATCCACGCTGCTCTCCTCCCCCACTCAGCTCCTTCAGACTAGCCAGCAGCAATTAGCAAACACCTGGTGGAAGTGCGCATCTGCTGAGCTCATTATAGGAGCTACTTCTTAGTGCAACATGGTAGAAACATTGTTAAAGGGTTAATAGAGGAGCTATATTGTGATGACTTCCTGAAGGCAGAGTTTCAAAAAGAGCAGGCGCTTCTTCAAGAGACAGAGATCCAAATACCTAATGTCAAATTACAAAGATAAATATTTTTATACAGCATTTTTATATCAACTGAAGATAACAATTTTTTGTTTGCGCTATGAAATAGAACTACATGCCAGAAAACCACACCATGCTGCCCCTTTGAGGCTTACAGATAATGAAAAACCAAAATACATTGTGTCAGAAAATTAGAATATTATGTAAGGGCCATTAAAATATATTTTAAAAAGAAAAGCATGAAAACAATAATTCCTATGAGTTCAGTGATTATTTGCTGTTCCTTTTGCATGAATTACTGAATCAGACACAGAGCCTTTGATTCTCCCGAGGGTTCAACTGACCTGGAGAAAACCTTGGCATCAGGTCAAAGTTCAGAACTAAATCCAGCCGACAGTCTGAGTCTCCGTCCAATTTCACTGAGCGTGAGCTATTTTGCAAAGTAATTTAGCTGCTAGAATCTCCAAGCTGACTGAGTCATGCTCCAAATGAGCTGAAGTTTATTTCAGGAAACTGGTGTGTATTTGAATAAAGAATACTGGTGTGAATATTTTGTAGAACCATGCTTTTTCTGTTATTATCTGCTAAAAACAAACAAAAAAAACAACTCGTATCTCCGGGTGTGTTGTGGTGGTCAGGGTTTCAGCACAACCCACAGATGGAGGCCTTCGTCTTTGACGTGGCTGTCGCAGTGTCGCTTCCCGGCCTGGTGACCTTTGCCACCTGTTTTTCCCTTTTCTCTTGACCCACTAGAGCCAATAAAACCAATAAAACCTGTAAAACAACAACAAAAAACGTGTATTTGACACTTCACAATTTGTTTTTCTTAAAAAAAAAACACAAACATTTGTGGCCATCGTGCTTTCTGCACTTCCTAGACACCAAATGTATCAAACGTAGCTAGACCGAAGCTCTATGTAGTTTCTGCAGCAGCTTTGGGTTTTTCAGAACTTCTGCTTTTTCTTCTAACTGGGGGGGCAAGGGGCTCCAGTTTCACTTTAGAAATTCTACTTTCTTCTGACTTTCTCCCGCTCTGCGCGCTGGCCATCAGCGAGAAACCCTGCAGGAGGTGATCCATGTGCGCGGCTGTATCCATGCAGTTAACCTCTGGATGAGTGACAACATTGGAATAACCGTCGCCCTCTGCTGCGCCATCGGGCTGCCACAGGTAATTGAAAGCTCAGAGCCGCAAACTCCCCGAAACTAAACGGCTTGGAGGCACCTGGAAACCAAACTGCCTCATTATTTCCTCTGAAAGTTTCTAATGGGTGTATATCTCTCGGATTGTTTGTCTTTGAAATATGATTTAGTTTGACGTGTCCACCAGTCTCCCTAGGTGACCGCTCTCATAGTTCACCTGATTCATTTATTTTGACACGCCTCCTCTGGTTAATTACCAGAGTACTGCAGGTCCTCACCTGACGAGACATTTCTCAACTTTTTAAGTACAAGTCACTGCAGGGTTCACTTCAAACTGGTGCCTTTTAATAAGTGATGCTGCAAACTGATTCATTCATTCACCTGATTAATTCAATGAGGAAAAAAAAGTATGTTTAAAAAATGATTTCATGTAATCTATATGAAAAGAGTATACTTACAAATTATTTCAGAATAGAAAGTGGACCTGTGCGAGATTGGATTCTGCTAAATTCACTGAGTGAATCACCTGTTGAGGTTTTAAATTTGACCCCATCATTAATGTTGCGTCACAATCCGGACGCTATGAAGCTTACCGGACATTTGCCTCCACTGTGAAGAGAGAGGCGCCAAGCCAAACGAGGAAGCCATTGATGTTGGTTTGATGTGTGGAAGCGTTGTTCTCCACCATTATTCTTCAATAACATGTGATCCAGAGCAGAGCGGCTCTGGATCACATGTAAATTAATAACTTTTTGGTCCTCCAGCGATGTGCAAAACGTCCAGATGTAAACAGTAACATGCAAGTGTTGTATACAATATTTTCTATTTCTTTTCACTAAATTGTGACAATTTACTCATTAAGAAAATGATGACATAATCTATGAAAATAGGTTATCTTACAACAAATAGTATTTTAAGTAATATAAATATTTATGTTACACTTTGTGAAGTGTTTCTTCAGCGCAAATGAGCCAAAGGTACGGACATGAATGGATGGTTCACTGACAGGAAACACCACAATTGCCAAATGTGTTTTTTGACATTAGCAAGAATATAGACAAAGATTTGCTCACATTTGTAATGGAAACGCAGCTGATGAGTGTTTATGTTTGGGTTCTCCCCTTCTCCCACCACCCGCAGCTGCTGGGCATCATCCTGAGCTGCGTCTTCTGGAACCTGCTGGTGGACATGAGCGAGTCGGCCGACATGGTGGACTTCAAGCTGAAGAAGTCAGAGTTCGAGTACAGCGAGCTAGACCTGGCGGGCGCCGGCTGGTGCCTGTGCCTGCCCAGGGACGGTGGCTACCTGCCCGTGCCGGCCTCCGAGCCCGAGCTCGACCCCATTGACATTCACCTGGAGAAGCTGAAGAAGCAGCCGCCCCGGACCCACGCCCAGCTCAGAGAGCTGCAGCAGTCCCGGTCGGCCAGTGGCCTGGACGAGGTCGACGTGGGCCGGCGGCAGAAACGGGACCACTGAGTTCATCTCCCGTCTAGCCAAGTTTTTGTTTTATTTCTTTTGTTTTGTTTTGTTTTTTTTGCCTTTTGGGGTTATGATGCCTTTCTTTTTTTAATTTTCTTGTCTGTGTAATTGATGACATTCAGTTTGGTTGTGTTGCACTACTCAAAGTTTGAACGCGAACCATTGAATCAGAAGGAAGTGGGTCGGCTAAAGGGATCAGAATTACTTTTTGCACTTTGTTTACAGCAAATTTCAAACAAAATTCCTTTTGAAAGAGAGATTTCCTTTGTTTTATCAGTCATTTAAAATTTTTTTAAGCCTTGACTGAGCCACGGCTCATGTGCTAAAGCTTACCTCAGGCTATTTTGAAAATAGCCCAGTAGTCAGAGGACGAAACAGTTTTGGTTGTACAAATAAATTAATGGTTGCTTTTCGTTGTCTGAGAATAGGACTAGCCAGGTGTGTCTTGCTTGTAGCGTCTGTGACGGATTTATACGGTTTGTGTAATGTTTTTTTTTTAATGATTTTTAATTTAATTTTGTGCAATCACTGTACATTGTAAGACTGCAATTTGTGAAATAACATGGGATGCATGTTTTGTACTGTATATGAAGTCATTTTAAAGAAGAAGAAAAAAGATCCATACTTGAGGCTTTTCCGTTTTAATAAAAATGGTTTTATTCCTTCCATCTTTAAAGGAATTCCTAAAGGCATTATCCACCTGACCTGGAAAAAAAAAAAACAAGAATAGAAAACTTTTTGTATGAGTTGCATTATTTTGAGCTTCCTCCCAGCTCCTGCCTTGTATAAACACTAATGTTCTTGTCAATAAAGCTGAATTTGTCTACTGATTTCACTCCGTTTTATTTCGTTTCTGAGAATTGAACATTCACTATTCAAGGACATGAATATCTCTTATTCAAACCATTCTGCTCCAGTCTCAGTGCTGCGTAACACCAGACGTGTTGTAAGTTGTTCAAATGAGACGACTTCACAAATCTGAATTTATAGTGATTTTTTTCCCCAATTCATATCAACTCCAATTGTCTTCAAATTGATAACATCACTGCCTAGTTCAGTGTTTTTAATATTTTATTTGTACAGGGCAAATAATTGTTCAGTGGAGATAGAAAGCCAGTAAATCCAGCTGTCACGATGCTGCGTCAGAATCAGCTAAACTTGTACAAGCAAACGATGAGCATGATTTTGATTTTGCTCTGCTCCCATTGAAAACATTTACTTTCACATGTGGAGCATTGAAGGTTTGTTTATAATGCTGCACCTGATATATACACTAAAAAATATTAGAAATTGCTTTGGGTAATTTTGAATTTAGTAGACACAGAGATTGAAAACAATGGGAAAGGAAAGAGTCAAAAGAAATGGGTGGGGGAAAAAAGTCAAAAGTGAAAGAATAAGGAGAATACAAGATATCACGCTATCAGTCTGCTTCTAGAGCTGCACAAAGTGTGTGAAAAAGACAGAGAACCGAGAAGCCAAAGTGACACACATGCATAAATAACTATAGCTGTGTTTCAATTGATCATATAATGACCCAAAAAGGAATTCCAGTAGTAAATTTGCTTAATGGCACGGCAATTTTGAAAAAGCTCACGTTTTTTTGATAAGTTTTAAGATGAGGATGTTTTTCGACTGAATAGAAATTAACGTATTTTGCA
Source organism: Poeciliopsis paucimaculata (assembly GCA_903067055.1). Classification (NCBI taxonomy): domain Eukaryota; kingdom Metazoa; phylum Chordata; class Actinopteri; order Cyprinodontiformes; family Poeciliidae; genus Poeciliopsis; species Poeciliopsis paucimaculata. The sequence continues at coordinate 46,221 of CAEGAD010033203.1, forward strand.
CAAAAAAAAAAAAAAATCTGCAACAGAAACACCTTTTTCACCTCATGTGACGCCATGTGTTAAACAACCAGCAGGTTGCTACAGGCGGAAAAGACGAAGTAGAAGACAGGAAGTGGCAGGAGGAGGATGATTTTAATGACTTGACGCCAGAACAAACTTAAATCACGTGTGATTTTAATTGCGTTTCATATTTCATGGCAATACAGCCATGGTGAAATTGAGTTTTTTTGAAACTCGGAATATCTGCAACGTTTTTGGAAATGCAGCCAACGTCGCTCTGCGATGGACCGGCGACCTGCTTCTCGTCCAATGAGCGCTGAGATAGGCTGCAGCCCCGCCCCCAAGAACCTGCGAGGTTAAGCGGGTCCACGAAGGTCCTGATCTAACCCTGATGGTTAGATCAGGGTTATGTAAATACTTGAGAATGTTTCATTTTCATAAACTGTTTGACATGTACAGATTATGGAAAAATTCACAATAAATCCAAACTGCTGCACCTTATTGAATTGTTTGTTGTACAATTATTTCTTACTGCATTAAGAAACTTCAAATAAGCCCCCAGTGAACGTAATATTTCATAATGAGTGTATGAGGCTCTGACCTTATACAGAAAGGTCATGCCGATCCTGGCATGGATCTGCTTACATGCCAGGATCGGCTGGTCCATGTCATGTCAGGAGCCAAATCTCCATCATGTTTCCTCTTTCCTATGTTTGAAATTTTGCATTTTTAATGAAATTGACAAGCAACACACGAACACACACATGTGCCTCTTTTTCCAGCTGCAGGTCATCTGCTCTAATCTTCCTCCCTCCAGCCGCCCTCAGTCTCTCAGATAATCAACGGAGCGCAGATGGAATAATTACACAGATGATTTCTGTTGCCTGAAACAGAAAATCCTGAAGAGCAGGGGCGTGTGAACGTCAAAATAACCTGCGATTACAATAATGCGGCCATGTGTTTCGCCGTTATAGTAAGAGGAGCAACAGAGACTTTTTATTCTTTTATCTGTCACGGAGCAGGCTCACTATTTATATCCATGTTGCACAAGTGTTGAGCTCAGATAATAGAGCCCAATTCCACCATACTCCCTGGAAATGGCCGAAATGACACCAAACTGCCTCCCCGGTCCTCACATGTTGTCAACAACCCTCAGAGCAGATGAACCGCAAATGATCTGTCATTTGGTTCGTGTCATTACGTCGTATTTTATGAACATCCCCTCCACCTTGTGAAAACCCAAAACGTGCTGTTTTCATTGGGGGTGAGGGAGTTGAGTTTGGTTTGTAGACAAAATGACATGAAAATAAATCCTTGAGAGAAGGAATGAAGAAATCGGCCACCTTGTTCTGTATGTCTGGAAATCTTAGAGCCAAATCTGTGGCTGAGTCTCTGACACCCCAGGTGAAAAAAATATAGACATAAATGTACTAAAATGTGATATAGTAAATATATTTCAGAAATGACAGTAAAATTAATTTTAACAGTGCTGTTTTGAAACAACTTATTTTGTACGTACCAATTTTTTTTTTGTTGTTGCAGAATTTAAATATAATGAAATCTCAGTTTAAAGTGCACATTGTGTACTGAAGTGGAAAAAACTCCATGTGCACTTATTTTACTTTAAATATATTTGAACTTCTGTGCTTATTTTATGCCTGAGTAACACATTTCAACAACATTTAAAGTGTATTTATAATGGTTTTACTTTGAACTGACATTAAAATACAATACATTCTGAATACATTAAAACTCTCAATAACTCCTTATAAATATTTTAGTTATGAGTAAAAAGAGAGCTTGATTTACTGAAAGAATTTTATCATGCACAGCAGAATATAACGTGCAGAGTGCACAACTTCTTCTAAAAAAATGTCCTAAATATGCAACAAAAATAACAATAAAATAATCATTCATTCAGAAATAAGCATTTTATGTTTTGATTTAGTTACATTTTTGATTGCTCTGCAAGTTGAGCTTTACAACAGAACACTGTTTTGACTTTTAGCAGCCATTTGTATTGAACTGTCATCATTATTTCATATTCCATTGCGTCATCGTTAAAACGCCAGGTCATCTTACGTTCAGCGCGGGTGGAGTAATCGGAAGGTGGTGCTCACCTGTTATCTGCTGCCTAAATTCAGACGCAATTGCACATTTTTTTTCTTTCTTTTTTAAAAAAAAAAATGTATCCAGTTATGTAAATTTAACTGATCTCTACAGAACTGGATCCACAGACCTGTAACTAGAGTCACCACATCAAAACGTAACACGGCCAATTTGTTTTACAGTCTGAATATGAATGTTGCTGCTTCATCTAACACGTTAATATTAGTGTCACATTTTCTAAGGGAAACTTGAACTCCAATATGTTAACAGTAGAAAACAAACAGACTGCCATCCACACTTGTGTGCTTCCTGGATTGAATTCCCCACGTATCTGGCTCTACTAGAGAGTGTGTGTGTGTATGTGGGTGTGTGGGGGCGTGTGCGTGTGTGTGCGTGTGTAGGGGGCCGGGGGGTGACCAACCAGTCTGCAGTCAATTTCACACTAAATGCTCTGTGTGCTGGAGGGTAAAAAGAAAAAAAAGAAAAAAGATTTGAAAAGCTTCTCCCTCAGGACATTAATGATACAAATTTCTTGGCTTGGATGATTGCACAGCAGCTTCTGGTCACATCCAGCCTCCATGCTTTGTCACCCTGATAAACCTCTCACACATTCAGAGCTTTTAATAGCAGCACATCTTCAGATCTCCAGTCCCACGGCAATCAGATTGAACAGGTTCTTTCTCTCAGGTCCTTTATGCTCCAGCCTCAGTGGAACTCAGTGGAGATGGGCAGGTTGTTCACTTACGCAAAATTCAATTCATTTACTGCCGTATAGTCGTTGCTTCAATGTATTATTTGGACTTCAGAATGGGTTTTTATGCATGTTGGGACTCCATCCTAAATGTTTTTTTGCCTGCAGTAAAGTACTGGGATATACTGCTTTATTAGCATGAGTAGGTTAGGAGCTAAATAAACTGCAGGGGTTCTGAGTGCAATAAGTAAAAATGGGATACAATGCAACATGACTATTCTGACTGCAGTTCTTAGTTTCCAACTAAGAACCTCATGGCAGTGGCAAACAAGTTTTATTTTGAGTGAAAAGATCAGAATTGTGCCATTCAGACTGCCATAAAAAAGTCTGCCATGGGTCACATATTGGATTTGCCTGGTGTGTGGAGGCAGACGTAGATCTATAATGGACAGTATTAAGTATTTTCCAGGCACATAGTTCCATTTTGTAGCACGTCCAAGTAACTTCAGTTTGTATAAAAAGGCTGTCATATAAAATATGACTTAAAAGAAATTTGACTTTGTGATGTTACAGCTTGAAATAGAGCCTCTGTCTCTTTAAGAAGCTCCTACTGTTTCTTAAACTCCAGCTTCTGGAAGGCACCACAACATGGCTCCTTTATTAACTCTTTAACAATGTTTTTACCAGATTTGCTCTAAGAAGTAGCTGTTATAATGAGCTCAGGTGATGCACAGTTCCACCAGGTGTTTGCTAATTGCTGCTGGCTAGTCTGAAGGAGCTGAGTTGGGGAATCGCGGAAGGTGCCAGCACCAAGGAGGAGCTGTGCCTCGAAGGCGGAGCTCGGTCCTCCCATGCGTTTTGCATAGCTGAATGGTTGCCACGGGAGATTAAAGGATTTATCAAAGATGAAGAAATCAAGGCAGCACTCCAGGTATGTTTTTGATTAATGAATAACATTCAAGCTTGACTTGAAGCTAATGAAAAGTCAGTTCTACATTACACAGCCCCTTTAACAAGTATTGAACTTCAAATCCTGACAGAAATGTACTCATTTACATGTTGCCGTGGATTCTGTTAAAAAAAAAGAAGAAAAAAAAAACACACACAACCAAAAAAAACCCAAAGCACAGCATATTCTGGGGTTTCATGCTACATAAAACTTTAGAACTGTCCTTTGTTTTTTTTGTGTGTTTATCTCTAGGCTAGTCTATGTCTCCCAGTGATTCTCTAAAAGATCATGGCAGCACAGCTCTGTGTGTATTGACCTGCCAGCACAGCATGGTGAGAGATTTGCTATTTGTGGCCGTCGACTGAAACAGCGTCCTGCCTACAGCTCTCAGCTCTGCGCCAGCGTTGCCCATTATTGACCCCCTGATGAGGGCGATAGCCAGGCACAGAGGCACGCGCTGGCAGAAAGGGTCTGCTCCTCTGTGCTGACTTTATTCCACTCAATAGTTTGCTGGAGTTCCACTGGCATGTTTTCACTGCGACTCGATGAACATCAAACGTCGTTTCTCCTCTCTGTCACTTGGGCTAACAACTAAACAAGGTAGGCTGGCACTTATTCCACACAACTTTATTATCTTCTGTTTAGTCCTATTTGTTCTGTTTCCCTTAGTTTCATCGTCTTAGTTTGTTGATACAGAAAGGGTTTCCAGTTTGGATTTAGGTCTTTTGGAGAATAACACTAAAGAAAACCTAAATTCTTTTGGTATCTCTTTTGGTACACTGATAAATTTGACACAGAGAGGGAAGATATTCTTTAAGCTGGTGGACGTACAGCAGCCGATCACAGGAACACATAAATTATATTGATGTTTTTGAATGAAAATGAATCAGCTTACTCATTCTTTATTTGGTGAGATTTCTATTAAGGTTTTAACTGCTAAGAGACTCTTAACCAAAAATACACAAGTTTTAACAAGATGTCCAGTAATAAAAAGAACCAATAAGAACTGTTTTGGGATCAAGTCAGACAACCAAGTGCCATTCATTCCCAATATTATAATTATACATCAGAGAAGGAAGACGTCATACATAACTTATCAGATGTTTTATAAACTCAGATCAGATTGAAAATGCTTTAAAGGAGCACTTGACTTCTACCTCTTTTACAAACTTAAACATGGAAACAAATCTAAAGAACACAGAAGTTCAGTTTTTCTTTCCAGCGTCTTTTGTTACTTATCACTTCCCTTACCTTTAAACATCGGACTGTTTTAACACTGTTTTAACACTGTTTTTAACACTGTTTTAACTGTTTTTCTGCATTTTGAAACTACTCAAACTAAAAATATTTATTCCGATAGGATGCAAAGTGATGTTAGCTGGTATTTAACAACCACATTTTCACAAGACAACATTGCTCATTGTGTTGCTCTTTTGGATTTTACTGCACTGCAGGTTGAGGCCGCTCGCCTTATAAATCGGCTCGATCGGTTGAAACTTCTCTGTCTGTCTGTGGAGTGAAGAAAAAAAATGTTGATTTTGCAACAAGCTAAACAGTATCAAAAATGATGCCTTCCGGTGCGCTTCCTGGTTTTACCTGAAATCAGCCCAGCAAACTCACAGTCAGACTCTCTGGTGAAATGAGCCAACCAATTTCACCAGCAACATCAGCTGGCCTGACTTTAGCATCGCCACATGTGCATTGTTGAGTTGAGAGAATACAAACTGAACATTTTTCTTTGTACAAATCTCAACATTTATTATTTTTTAATAAGCCCCAGTATCCCAAAGGTATACGTTTTATTTTTTTATTTATTAAGTTTGCTAAAACAGAGAGTCTAGCTGTTCACCTGAGAGAATTTTTTCACTTTTCAACAACTTCACTGCTATCTAATGTCTATTAAGAGCGTCTCAATGATAGTTGAAATATAAAGCTAAATAATTGTTTCAACTCAAAAACCTTCTTAAGCTAACACTTTTAGTGGGCAATGCTTACTTATTAAGCTAATATAATGTATATCTTTCTCATTTAACTCTTGTAAAAACACGTGTAAAAAATTTGACTCAATAAATATATTGAGTCAAATTCTAATCACGATCTTTAGGAAACATTTGTCCCTTATTATGCTAAAACGTGTTGCTAGGGGGTTTGAAATGCTAACAGTAAAGCTAATGCAATAATTTCCTTCATCCTCACGCATAATCTTTAACAGACTGTTGTACGAGCCATTAAACTTTGTGAAGGTTTAGGTGAAGTCACATCACTGAAAGCAACAATTATCAAGTTTTGTTGTCATTTCAGTTTCCCTGATTGCTTTTAGATGAGGTTAAAAGTGTAAAACACCACGCTGATTTTTCCAGCAGATTTCTCCAAGGTGTAAAAGCCTCAATTACTCGACAAATTAACCTGCTGTGCCTCCTGCGGATGTTTGGGAAAGCCTCCATGCTGGCAGGGCACATGACAGCAAGGTCTCGTGCTCTCATTCATACACCAGTGGGGATTATTTCCAGGGCGAGCCCATCGATCAGCTTGTGATGGGAGGGGTGGTGGGGTGGCCTGCAGCGCTCACTCCAGCTGCCCACTGGGTGTGAAGGACACTGATGTGACAGCACTAATTACAGAGGCAGGAAGCCAGAGCTACAACCCTCCACAGCAGCAGCTCAGGCAGAGCTCTGCCGGGTCAGAACCTCCCTCCACCAGCCGCTTCACATCTCTCACCCCTCCAGGGTGGCGTTTCCAGCATCCCACAGCCAAAACACAATGAGACACGCAGCTCTAACTCACGGCATTCAAACTAGTCCTGTTAGATACAAATGTGGGTTTGAGCCATAAATTATTTTGCATTAAAAAAACCCCAAAAAAAACAACTAAAAGTGGAAAGTGGATGGCTTTATTTACATTTTTCCATACTGTTTGCATGCAAAGCACATCTTTTCGCATTTGAAAATGGTTTTCTTATCTTTGATTTAACTCACCTTTTCTGACTTTTCTGGCCAGAACTGAACAGTCACGGTTAGAAGTTTACCGATACTCATGAAGCGCACAAAAATAATTTGTTGTGTTACTTTAATGGCATGGGGATAAATGTTGTGTGAGGAAGTTTACATTTAAAGGTAGTTTTTTCTGCAATCATCACATGCTCAAAACAATACAGGCATATGCATACATTTACGGAAAAAATTATCGGAAGAGATGTGATGGCTGGGCTAGGCTGTACCTCTAGAGCCTAGCATATAATTTAACTTAGCCAGGCCAAGATCTATTTCCATACCTGTTACCAATAAAAAAGGACTTTTTTTGCATCACAGAACCGGCCGTTACTCAAAACAATGAGAAAGTTATCAAAACCTTTTTCATGACTTTGCTGAGTTCCTTGGGCTCTCCCGTTGGTCTGTACATATACAAAAGTTGGGAAAGTGTTTCTGCGTCATTTTTAACCAACTGCAGATTACAAACATTTTAGTGAGTCTATGTAACAACAAGCATGTGTCAGCTCTTTGCTGAAGTCTGGAAAACCCGAATCCTTTGAGGAGAGAACAATTTCTTCAGGAACAATCAAGGCAAATTCTGCCATGGAGTTGAAACTTTCCTCTGTTCACATTGAGCCCAGTTTTATTTCAAAGTGTCAGCTGAGAAGCTGAAATCAAATTTCAATCCTAACTCCACACAATAACAAGCTCAGAGAAAGACTGATCTGCTTGGCTACAACAAAGAGAATTATGGAGAAGTCAAAGCGACGCTTTCAAACCTTAGAACACTGAATCAAATGTGAAGCATGGTCAGGATAACGTCATGCTGTGAATGAAAAGTTAAAGCTCAAATCTTTGAACTTTAACTAAGATTGTAGCAATTACAAATGAAACAGGCCAACCTTAAACACTGGACCTTTCCCCTGTAGACTGAGGTTACGAACAAGTGTGCATTTATAATTGAATCAGCTTAAAGGAACTCTTCCAATTCTGTAGTGAATTCAAAAAAGTTCGAATTCAAAAATAATTTGTTAATCCCAAATGTTGTTGTAACTCATTAATTGGGTCTTTCTACATTGTTGGCTTTGATGCTGCTGACAATGAAGAATGGTCAAATCCAGACAGAATTCAATCAGAAGGGTGGCCAAGGTATAAATTTGAGCCTGTATGTATATTTTTATACTCTGTGTGTACAATCAGCTCAAAGTTATGTGGCACATTATCATTTTCTCAAAAAAACTGTTTAGTGTTTTACTGTCATCTATATTTGCTAGTTTCATCAGTAGAAAGCCATGTTGACTCAGCTCCAGTAACATGATTTAAAATCATTACACCACCACACCTGTGTTTCCCATTAGATAACATCACTTCACTTCTGATCTGAAAAAAAGAAAAGTTCACTTTTCAAAACCTTTCCTCCAACAGCCTCTCATCCACGGAGAGGTTTTCCTGTTTTTGAAGAGCAGCATCTTGCTTTTTGTTTTCCTGCCATTCAGTGTCTTTGATGGTTGACTCTCAGCCTTTAAGACCAGCCAAGGTGAGAGAGAGAGAGACCGGTAGTTTCTCAGAAGTAACCTTGAGTGGCTTTTGTTATCTCACAGAGTGCTGGAGGTGCGTCTTTTGGAGTGTGTTTGCTACCTGAACACTCCTGGAGTGTTACAATGATCACATAGAGGCAGTGTTTAAACACAGGGAGCCAGTCAGTGGACTGAACAATGGATACTTCTGCCTCCTGTTTTGATTGAGCCACAATTCTTTTTTTCCTGAAATAGAAATAAGCCCTTTTTTGACTCACTTCACTTCCATTGACTATATAAATGTGGAATTTGACATTTTCAAAGTAAAATTGCTTCGAGGAAACAAGCCAATTAAAAAAAACAAGCATATTTCTGACAAAAATGTTTGGTAAAGACAAAAATGGGTTTTGTTGGCCCTTTCGAAATTGTTTTTTTTTCTTTCGCAAAACAGTGAAAACACAAGTTACATGATCAGAAACCGAGTGTTGCCACTGGCGCAAACCACAAAGAAGAAGACAAGAAGTAGTTGGAGGATGATGGCGCTGAATATTTTTTTCTTACTGACAAACTTCTTCATGTGTGATTTTAATTGGCTTATTTAACAAAAATACAGCAATTGAGGAATTGTATTTTTTGCCATTAATGGGAAATTGACGTTTTGCACACACTTATAATGAAGGCGCAGCTAGTGTGAAATGGAATACGCAGAGTGAAAATCAGACTTGACTTACTCTCCATTTTTCATATTTGATCATTCTTTAAAGTGTTTATTAAATCCTGGTATTTTAGTTTAAGTAAAATTCGAATTTACTCAAAATGTACATATCTGTAGTAATTCAGAAATTTACTTCCGATTCACTGCCATGGAATTTGAGAATATGAGTGAAAAGAACAGTTCAGAGAACGTTTATATGAAAATAAAGATTTTATTTTCTCGACGCCTCCACCAGCAGGAACATGTTGGCCTTGTTCCTCGCTGGTGGCCCTCAGTGTGTGAACTGGTGGCACGTGCGATACGTTACCATCGCATTTGTTTTAATTATGTGCATTTTTATTGACTTACCCTCGCTCCTAATTATTTTCCCATTGATCTGCAAGGCAGTGCTGCAGCAAGCAGCTCAGTGAGCGAGAGCTGCTGCTGGTGGTAATGCAGCTGGAGGTCATGTCCCAGATATGGCGCTCTCACACACATATACACATTTTGCATTGACTTCCATTCATCTTTTCATTCATTTCTGTAGCCTAACTTTAGCCCTTACCTTAAATCTAGCCTAAACTCAATTCACTCTTAAACCTAACACCTAACCCACAAACAAGGAGTGCTGGGTCCTTACATTGCAGTATTTGTTAGAAAAATGGGTCATTCAAGGTGAGAAATGTCAAAACACACACGCATCTCATTGAAAAAACACGTGCCTATAAAGTTAAAAGTTTGGGGATGAATCTGTCCTGTTCCAAATGACCACACACCATTACAGAAAACAAGATTCACAGAGACTTAGATGAGCAAGGCCACTAAACTCTTCCAGAAACTGGACAGCTGGATTAAACATGATTATCTTTCTAATATTACTATCACCTGTGATCAGCCCAAATACTCTCACGTCTTCTTATCAAGTGAGGTTCCTTTTGGAAAATGTTTTTTTTTGGGGGGGGGAGCTGTACAGGTTTTCTTAAGACATTCCAGCTTTCAGTACAGACCGGACTCTTAAACTCCTATAGAGTTTAAGAAAGATCTTATTAACACACAGTTCATATTCATTCATTAAAAATGCAACATTTTCTGTTTTTTTTTTCTTTGTTTTAATTTGTGCCTTTTTTTTCCCTTTAATGTACTGTACTGCACCATGTATCTTGTACTCTAATGTAAAATAATCTATTGTTTTAAAAAAGGATAAAGAAATAATCTTAAAGATGTGCAAGCAAAAAGCTAAACAAGTGTAGGCTTCTATAAGTCCTTTGTTTAAGCGAGACTTGGAAAACCACAAGCTGCATTTCCATTACAAATGTGAACAAAACTTTACCGATGTTCTACTAATGTCGTGGTGTTTCCATTAAATAAGAAAAACAATTAAAATCACAGGCGACTATGTCTGTTCACGCTACAAGTCATTAAAAAAACAAAACAGCTCATTTCCCGTCGTCTTCTTCTTTGTGGTTTCCGTCAGTGGTATGTCGATACGGCTGGGATACGACCTCATTTTAGCACCAACACGTTTCGTCGGCAGCTGAGCGTTTCCTTCCAATTGGCGGGTTTCCATTAAGCAAATTTATGTTTGAAATATCAAAATGGCAATCGTATGGTCGATAGAAACGCAGCTACTCTTCGGTTAGCAATGATGCTGTGTGTACATAGATATTAAAAACCACAGCCACACCATGCTACTGTATCTAAGGGTAAATCTACATGTGTCTAAAAAAAAGTATTTTTAAACTTGTCAGGATGGACCATGGAGACAGAGGGATGAGGGTGTCTGACCTTCGCTATGAGGAAGAGGATGGTGAGTTTGTCTGCATGGATAAATGGCCCCCTGCAAACATACAAAATGGACTCCAAACCAACAGTTTGTTTAGATTGTGTTGAATTTGGCTATTTGACAATGTAGTTTTAGTTCTGAGACTGTGTGAGCAACTGATGTTGAAAACCTCATGTAGGTTACATCATCCAAAACATAACAAGCAAAAGAATTACGACATCTGAATGTCAGTGTATTTTGTTTTTACATATTTGGACATGTGGAATTTAAAATAAATCAAAACCTTCTGCAAAACAGGAAAAATGCTGCATGGGCACAATAGACTGGCTCGAATTACACGCAGCTGTATCACATCAGGTACAGAAAACATAATTATTCATCATTTTAAAGGAGGTTTAATGTATTTAAACATTACACTTGCAGTTTGGTATGCTCCTAACTGTTGAGGTCAGAGGGAACACCATGTTGAGATTCAAAGTGCCTTGAGAAGGAAGATTGTTGCCTTTTATGAGCCTCGAAGAGATTAAGTGAGGTCTAGTTTTAAATCAGCCTTTCCACTGCATGGAAATCAGTCTGCAAGTGGGGGATGTTAAAAACAACCACTGTGTTTAGTTCCAGCAGTTCACTCTGCACCCTGCAGGATGCTACAGTAAAGCTTAAACTGTTGTCACTAAGCTTGCAGCCAACTCTTATGCTTGACATTAAATGTGCCATCAAAAAGAGAGAAGAAGTTTAACATTCATTAGACGGAAGAAAGGAGAAAAAAACCTGACTTTCTAGAGGAAAAAAAAGAAACAACTGAACAACTAAAATTTGCCTGGATTTATGTAATAATGTCCTTGTGAAGACAAGATGAAAATGAATTGAACAGGGGTTCATGTTAGGCATGAACTCAAAATAAGAAACAAAAAAATTACATGATAGCAACTGGAAAGCCCGTGTGTCAACCAAGGACTGGTCCTGAGCCTAGTCAAAGCCCAGATCTGGATCTCTGCACTGAACATCCCAGTGGTGATAACGCTATTTACAAAGGTGTTGGTGTGTCCGAGATTTTTTTTTTTTTAATCAGCTAGAAATCACATTTCTGCCTACATCTTTTCTTTATTAAGTAAAATATGGTTAATTGATGATGTTTAGATCAAATCACTTCCTTTATTTAGCGTGACCCTTTTTTAAAAAACAGCTGTGCTTTATAAAACACTTTGCAATTTTGCAGTTATAGTGAAACATGACGGCGCTTAAACATTTAGCCAAGTGAAAACACTGGTAAGTTGTTACTTTATTTTTCTGGCACAATGTCAGATTCTAATCAATGTGGTATTCCTCCACAGACCATCAATCCGTCTACATCGGCGTCCCCGTATCACGTGGGTTACGCCGCAAACGGAGGCGACGGCGTTCGAGTCGAGAGGCTCAGGACATGGAGCGGGACAGACACTACGGCCACAACAGACACCACGACCATGACCGCTACAGAGACATAGACATTGAGGAAGGACTTATGGACTCAGCTGAGCAGAGTCTCCAAGACATCAACCGCACAAGTAAGAGCGATCAAACAAACAGCCATCACAACCAAGCTGATCACAGTTACGAAGACGGTTCCTCCAGAAGGCAGGCCACAGGATGCCAAAATACATCTCCAAAAACCTTAAAATGTCACTAGACTCACAGCTGACTTACTCTTGCTGTAGACTTTCATTCAGGGAAGAAGGAAGTCTAAATTTTGTTCTCAAGCAGCTGTAGAAATGAGTATTACTGATTGATCTTTCAACAACCAGGTACATTGTGCATGTATAATATGTTCCCTAGCTCAGACACAAGAAGCAGAACTGATTATATCAGGGTAAAGTCTGTTTATACCTCCACCTAACCCTTCAAGCAATTTACGCGTACCAAAGGCCATATTTTGTAGAGTGTAACCAAGACTGTACTGTGTGAAACGATCCACACTAATTGAAAAACCTGTTCACCTCCGTACCTGTGGCGGTGCTGCACCAGGAACTACTGAGGGATACAACATGAAAACCTCTGAAGAGTTACACTGAATGCAACTTTCTTCTTCTATGCTTTTCTGTTCAGTGTCTTCTCTTCTTCTAGTCGATCATGGAAGACATGATCTGGTTCTTCCTGTTAAAGTACAGTTGTTCCTTCCCCCTGTTGCCCGTTCCTTGACCATATTTCTTAAAATACACTTATGATACTTCTGATCCAACAAGCAGCAAAGGAAGCCATGAGAAAGGTTCTGGTGCTCTGGGCACATTGAAAACATTTTTTGCACAGTTAGAAACCTGAGTGGATGACCTTCATACCGGTGCACTGAGACGATCTAAGGACATACTGTGGATAAGACATGGTGACTTGCTGCTTAAATGACCAGCCATAATTATATAAATATATATCATTATGTTTTTATTTAGACAACTTAATACTGTTTCTACAAAAAACTAATATGGATCAGTTGAGCTAGTCTCAATGAGATAGGTAATGAATTATAGATGTCTTAGTCATAATAACTCTGACCATACTGAACACATTTCTGGCATGTCGTTTATTTGAGCCACATGTAGCTTAACTGGAATAAAAACTGTCCTGTTTAGTGTTTGTGATAATTTTATCTCTTCCGTCACAAACACATGATGTCCACTGATTCGTTGAATTTATTTCTCATTTGTCACCAACCTGTGTATTTCTTCCCTTTGTTTACCTGCAGCAGCAGCTCAGAGTGTTTATTTGAACTCAGCTGGCATTCGGGTCAAGTTTTAATTTTAATTAAAGAAGGGCTTTTTGTCATGCTTTTGATAGGATTTTACTCCCTTCTGGGCATTTTACAGTAAGCAGCAGGAGGCTGAGACACAGCCTGAGAGGGATTGCTTCTTCTTTTGTCATCAACATGGCAGCAGATCGCTTTCAAATACTTGGGGGTAGGAGTGTTGGTGAATTGAAAGGTTTTACTTAGCAATTTTCAAAATGCATGTGGTGCAATAAGTGGTAAAACAGCAGAGGTACTTGATCAGACGAACCTGATGCAAGCGGCAGCGTTTTAAAATGTTCTGGCTGTCGTACAAAAATGACATAAATCCACAAAACAACCATTAAAAAATGGTGAATTGTTATTATTTTCTCCAGCTATGTCTTCCTCAGAATAGATGAAACCTGTAATTGCAAACAAACTAAACAACGTTCAGTTTTTGTCCATTGGATTCTTTTTATTCACTTCCAGTTCATATTTTTAAATAACATGTCATATGAAATGATTTACAGTTTCTAGCTGTACGTAAAGTTATTCGACGCTATTGATACATCAACAATTTAAAGGCTTTGCCAAGTAATTACGGTCTGTGAGTGAGTGCTACCTGGGCCATATTACAGCTTACGGAGCAGCATAAATAAAACAACAAACTTGAAAATGTGTTTTTTGTTTTTTTCTTACTTTTCAAACTCAGAAATGTTCTTATTTTTAAAATATCTGATGATGTAAGTGCACAAAAAACAAAAACAACAGAATCCTATAATAACAGAAAACAACAACAAGAAGCAGGGATACTGTTAATCTAATTTCAGTAATTCAGTAAGCAGAAATAGTATTTTTCTTAATAAAATAAATAAATGTAGAGTAAATTACAACTAGCTAAACACAAGGAAACAACTATTGTTTCCTTGTGTTAAACATTCAAGTCACTCAGATCACATGTCAGCACAAAGTATTAACAGGTTATAAAACCCTTAAAGTTTGGAGGGCTGAGCCAATTTCATCTGATGCACCTGAAAAATGACTGCAGCAAGACTTTGAAATAAATAAATAAAAATAAAAACAGTTGATGATCTTCAAAGCCTGAGTGAGAAAGACAGGAAGAGGAAATTACATCTTTGTTAGAATTAGCTTGAGTCGGACATGGGGCTCTGTGAGCATGAAGCAACCTTCGGCTGTGTTCTCTTTCCCGCAGGACCTTCAATGCAACGGTCAAAGTTCGGCATGGACTATTTATTATGCATTCAAAACTTCCCTGCAAGTGAAACAATTCAATCTAGAAAAATAATTCTACATTTCTTCTACGTAGAATGCAAACATTTTCTAAACAGTATCAGATCTATGTAGTTTGTAGCATCATGAAAGGTTAATCGCTTACATATATCCTCGATACGATCACTGGTTACAGAATAATTCACTGTGTTGATAACATTGTTCCATAGCATTGTTCATTTCCAGCAGAATGTTTGTATAACAGTATAACATGCTGGCTCATGGCTGCCTTGCAGATGTCCTCCTGGAACCCTTTAATTCAACTTAATTCAATTTATTTATAAAGCACCAATTAACAACAAATGTCATCCCAAGGCAAGCAAGTCCAATTTACGTACAGTATTAAACAATCAAATCTACCCAATCATGTACACAGATTCAAATTCAATTGCAAACAATACAATCCTAATGAGCTACTAAAGCTTTCTATAAGCATATTAAGCTCTGGAGAAGAAATGGTTGCTTTCTGTCTTTTTTTTTTTAACATCTTAAGTTATTTTCTGCGACGCAGTGTCTCCAGCAGCAGAGCGGTTACGCTACATCCTGAGCGAAGACGACGACATGCCCACACCAACGCTCTTCACAGAGATGGATACTTTGCAGCGAGAAGGTGACGAGCTGGAGTGGAAGGAGTCGGCCAGGTGTGCGTCCACGCCCAAAACACAAAACACACATCACACACACGCACGTGTTTGCGTGGCAATCTTTGTGGGGACTTTACATTGACTTGCGTTCGTTTCTACAGCCTAAACCTTACCCTTATCGTAACCCTAACCAAAACTCAATTCACACCTTAGTCCTAAATCTGGCCCCTGACCCCAAAACAGTGTTTCCTATTGTGGGGACCAGGCTTCAGTCCCCACAAGGAGCAGTGGGTCCCCACAACGTAGTGTGTGTCAGAAAAATGGTCCCCAGAAGGTATTAGAAACAAACACCCACACATCCACGCCCACACACACACACCGTCACACACGCGCACACACGGTGTTTATTTATGTTGAGGAGACTGATGAATCCAACTGATTGTGACAAATACTCTATGATATTTCAGTAAGAGGAAGCATGTTTCAGTTCATAAGGCACATACCTCTCATAATGATAAAAATTACTTTATTTATAAAATGCTTTCGAACAAAGTGCTGAACCGATGCAAGGAGATGAAAACCATAATAAAACAAATAAAATAAAAAGGAAATGTCAATTAAATAAATAAAACTGTAAGTACAGGATACAGATGCATGAGACACAGTGGACAGTCTTTAAGTTAACTTTAAAAATCTCCACAGAACAAGCCCAGCTAATGTCTTGTCACACAAAGATGTGGCACGAAAGGAAAACCCATCTGCTCAGAATTGCTTTTGAACAATTGGAACAGCGACCAACATATTGATGATTCTATGACTCTTGACAAAATGTACTGTCTGTTATTGGTTATCATAACTGTATGACATGTCACTGATGTTTTCTGTGTTTTCACGATGTGAAGCACTCTGAACTGCTGTGTCAATCAAATAAACTTTCTTGATTGATTGGCATTATTGACTGAGATAAACATGACAATAAGAACTATTTATTATTCCTTTATTAGGTAACTGCATGTCTGTGACTGCATCACACAGCAATCAAAGCCCACAAACAAAAATGCTGCTCTTGAAAAACATACCAATTTGTCAAGTACCTCTTTATGATAATAAATACATAAAAGGGTTTGATTTATATCACTAATCTGCACACAGCAAATGCATCTAATCATATTTTCAAATGTATTGATATTTATTTATACAAACACTGGGAGAAAAGTGAATATTGTAAATTGGAATTTATCTTGACATTGATAAATAAAAATTCTTGTCTTGATAAATGATAAATGATACAATAAATGCCCACCTGTGCAAGACCACTTTGACAGAGCAAAATATCCAAGAAGCTTGAAGAATGAACTGAGGTCACCCAAGCTGCCCTTTCAGTGGACCGATGCCTGCTGAGCAGCGGGAACCCAAACAGCACATGTTGAAAACCTCAGTGAGTTTTAACATTTTGTCTTTTGCTGATTCACTTTTTCTTTTGGTACTTTTACATCTTCAGGTGGGTGAAGTTTGAGGAAAAGGTGGAGGAGGGAGGCGAGAGATGGAGTAAACCCCACGTGTCCACACTGTCCCTGCACAGTCTTTTTGAGCTCAGGACTTGTCTCCAAACAGGGACGGTGCTGCTGGACCTGGACGGCTACTCGTTGCCTCAGATAGTTGGTGAGACGTCTCCCTGAAAGATGGGACGAAATCCCAAAACATATATCTATATATACATATCTATATCTATCCCTTGTGGTCTGTTATTGTTTGATGAATTGGCATATCAATGTTTCGTTGTTTGTTTGTTGCTTCGTAGCCAAACACATTCACAATGTTCCTTTATAACATTTATCATGCATACTTTGTGTAATTTGTCTGAAAAGATTCTCAGTCTTCCCTAAAAGGAAGTATTTTCTGTCCTAACCAAATCTAGCTAACTCTAGTGGAGCTTGTCAGTAAACAGGTTACTTGCTCGTAGCTCAACAGTATTTTTTTATTTAGTTATGTGCCATAAAATGGCACAATACGGCTGTAAAAGTCATATGTCAGACAAATATTATCAAAAAGAGGATTTGAAGTTAGAATGACTGAATGTTGCTAAGTTGTAGGATAAAATCGATTTCAGCTCTTCCAACAGGGCCGGCCCAACGTCATTTGAGGGCTTAAGCAGAACTTGATTTGGGGCCTGCCCTCCAGCTGTCAGGACAGATGTTTTTTAAATGTGGTAAAAGGGCATGGAGCTTAAACTAATCAATTCTAGCAACTGCTTACAGCAGCAGCAAATAAAGGAAGTTTTTCCTGGAGGGTGGCCCAGTCTCAGTACCTCATTTACCAACCAAGTGGGTTGGGCATAAATGGCATCTGCAGACTTGTTGAGAGTAGAGTACCTAATCCTAGTAATCAAGTTTTTAATATTATCTTAAAAGTTTTTCTTTCTATGACATCAGTTTGTCATTGACCAGACTTTCTTTCAATCCACCAAAACTCGTAATGACTTCTTCTTTGAGCTCTTCTCTTTTCTGAGAGCTAGAAATCTTTTTTTATGAGAAAAACCTTTTTGTGGTGGTGAGCTTTGATGGCGTGTCACGTTTCACAAGCATTCTGTTTTTCTGAAGCAGCATTCAATCTCAAGGAGAGAAATCGAGTCGATGTTTTTCTGCTCGGAACGTTGATTAATCCCTTCACCATCAAGACTTTGTATGTCTGAGTAAAAGCCATTTATCTCATGGGAACTGAACTCATGTGTCTGTGCAGATGACATAATTGAGAGACAAATAGAAGAGGGCATGTTATCACCTGAGCTCAGGGAGAAGATCAGCTTTGTGCTCTTGAGGAAACACCGACATCAGACCAAGAAGCCGATTCACCGCTCACTGGCCGACATGGGCAAGTCCGGCTCCTCTGCAAGTGAGTGTTGCTACTGGTACCAAAACTACAGTCTGACTCAGCAAAGCCTGACTTAACCTGACTTAATACACAGGACAATGTTCTACGCCATATATGCTAAGATTATTAGGTTATCTTCACCAAAATTAAGCTTATTATTAAAGCTAAGATGAGCTAGGTAAGCTAAATGAGCCAATCAAGATGACTAAAATACACAAAAATATATTTTAGTGTATTTGTTCTTATTATCATCATTAACAACACAAAATTTCTGGCCATAATGCCAGCTTTTGAGTGAACACTGAAATAAGTAATGTGTTCGTTCAGCTCTGTCACCGACAGCAACTAGAGACGGTGTCTGCTCATCCTTAAAAGGTCTTGAATTCATTTACCGAAAATGAATGTCTTAAATTCATTTAAAAATGTAAATATACTAGTCAAAGGTCTTAAATCTTGTCGTGGCAGGGCTATCTAATCTCATATATTTTATGTAAGTATTTTTGTATTGCCTTGTTGCTGAAAATGTGCTACATAGTTAAAATTACCTTTACCTTTAATTAGCTCTACCTTTTATCAGGCAAAGTTTGAGTCGTGCGCAGGGCATCTTCATCTTGAGTCACATTTTGTGGCTTGAGGCAGTTCAGGCCACCGGTAACAAGCTGCTAAAAGTTTCATGCCAGCACCCAAATGTTGCCATCTTGTTACCAGCTAGAAAGTAAGTATTAGCAGCTTGCTACTGATAACTTTAGCTCCTTGAGTCACTTAGCTGGCTATTTAGCTAGCTAGCCATAGAGCGATATGCCACTGAGGAGTACAAAGCTGTTGCCAAGAGTCACAAAAAGAGCCCAGAAGTTTCAATTTTGGTTCCCTTACATTTTATTTGTCCACCTTATATTGTGTTCGTAACAGTCTGAAAAAGGTCTTTAAAAGTCTTAAACTTGATTTGGTGAAACCTGCAAAAACCCTGTAAGACGATCTGTGCAGACATTCACTATGCATATGTTTATTGTGCTTGTTAAATGGGTCCCTGCCCTCCAGCAACCAGCAGGGCTCATATCCTCCACATGGGACACATTAATGTTTGATGAGTTAATTATCACTGTAACATTTCCCCATCTCATCAGTGCAAAGCACATGCTGCTCAGTAAATCAGACAACATCACCTTCAGCTATTTAGCTTCTGTTTGCCTCTGTGTCTGCTTCTCCGCCGCTGTCAGGTCGGAGCGTACCGCCCAGAGGTGGAATGGGTCCGGGTCCAGGTCAGGGTCAAGGGCCGAACTTTAACCGATCCACAGAAGATCTACGAGTTAAGCAGCAAGCTGCTAACTACGGTCGCCTACGTGAGTGCTGCTTTGCTATGATCAGCTTTCATTAGACTTTTTTTCCTAAGTCCTAAAACATGAAAAAAAAATTCAATTTCAGTTATACTGCCTAGACTTGGAGTGAAATACACCAAAAATACAAAATTTACAAGAAGATTCTTGTAAAATGGGAGTAAATAAAGGAACACAAACACTTTTGTAAGCCCCTGTTAACTGATGGGACAAAAAGGTAACATTTTGAAATGTGTACACCTTGTTACATCTGGCTTACAGTTGTACAACATAGTGTGTCTGTGTTAAAATGTTTCCTTAATAGACTGTATTACTGCAAACGTAGCAATAAACTTAAGCACTACATAACACAATGGGAAACTTGATGTAGACTTGAGTTTTCAGTGAGTGTTTCTCCCTTCCAGGTCATGCTCAGAGCAGAAGTATGAACGACATCGCTGACACTCCCAGCACAGACCAGGTGGGCTCCAACTGTGACTTCACAGACCAACCGCTCACTGTGCAGAAATCCAATCACTAAATCCTGATATGGACCAAAAACATTTAGAGTTTATATTTCTTAGTTGGTCCAATTGTTTGTTAGCTTATATTTGCTGCTCTATCTTACGGGAGAAATCACCCGTCTCTTGTCTCAGCTGCCTCATTGACAATTCCTCTTTCATTCCAGTTGTTGTAAGAAGTGGGATAGAAAGCGTGCAAGCACACACGGGACCGATCCAATAATGCGATTTAAACCCAGAGACACATGCTGGGGCAGTTGCTGGGGCGTGCTGTTGTTGTGGGGATCAGGCTGCTGAGCTTTGAAATAGACAGGTCATGATCAGGTGTCGCTCTCTGGGAGGGATGAAGTAGAAAAAAAAAACTGAATGAGGATTTGTTTCAGAGAGTGCGATACGGGTTATGAGCGGTCTTTGTTAGCTCAGCCACAGGAGCAAGGATTCCTGCGACCAGTGTTTAAATTGGAGTTACAGTCAAACTCCAATTTAAAGTCGGTCACATGCAACAATGGACATGTGATTTTTTTATTTATTTGTTTTTCCTGTTACTGTGTGTATCTGTGTCTGCGCTACACTGTCAGCGGCAATATCGAGCCGGAGCGGGAGGACCATGGATCTCATTGTCCGGTCCGCGTGCCTGGTGCTCACATGTAGTCACAGATCGAGGCTGTGGATTATTGGCAAAAGCTTCCCGGTTATTGAGCGTCTTTGAGCCTTTGCCCGATTTCCTGCCGCACCTTGACGCGCGGCCAGGCAGGTCAGCCCGGACAGGCACGGCTCGCTGTGTCGGCCATCATTGTTTAACCTCATTCGTTTGTTCTCAGGGCTCTTTTGGCTCCTAAAGTCACTCAGGATTCTAGTTTGTCACTGCTGAATGTACAGAACGTCCACGAAAATAAGCAACTGATTAAAAAGTTGTTAGTTTTGGGTTGTTATTTAGAGATCTGGTAACTGCAGCAGCATTGAAAACAAAAGTTAATGACGTTTTAAACGAACTTTGTATGTTTTTTTTTGTCTAGTTCATATTTAGAAATCATGAAAAAGCTGTAAACCACTGTAAAGTGGAATAATAACGACACTGTTTTCAAAAGGTTTTAGTAATAACACATTGAAAGGTGTGGCATACATTGTTAGTTTGGACAAATCTACTTCTACTACTTGTAACAAATTAACACTATTTAAGTGGGGCAGAGTACAAACATGTGCCACTCATTTGATTTTTTAAAAATATATACATGCATCACTTTTCTTCTATTTTATAACTATGCACTAAGTCTTGTTGGTTCATATTGTAAAATCCTGATGAAAAGAGAGAAATGAAGTGTAAAGTGAGGAATGCCAAGGTAAGCCTGTCACAATAAGCAATTAATCAGTTAATCACACAATGAATCGAAATGAGCTCAATAATTTACATTTGGATGATTCATATTTTTGGTTTTCTTCTCCCATTTTATAGCTTTTGGTTATCGTCTTTTATTTTGGATATTTAAAATATCATCCAGTTCCAATTTTAGGTGTTCTTTACACAGTTACGGTTTATTGATCTTTGGGAGTGTGAACTTGCATTATTATGCCCTTATCAAACAAAACAACGACATGACCGTTTATCGCAACAATTGCTGAAACAATTTACCGTCTAGAAAATGTTGCTATTGTGACAGGCCTGGTGTGTGAATACGTTTGGGAGGCACTGTTAACAAAGACGGCTATAATGCAGATTTAGTCATAAATATGTGACCATATATATGTTAACTTTAGAAACACAGGTCACATTGCTGCCACCTGACAGTTACATCTCAACATCTACTTTTTCCTTCCTTTTTTGCCGCAGCTAAAAAACAAATTCATGAAGAAAATCCCCAGAGACGCCGAGGCATCCAACGTGTTAGTGGGTGAAGTGGACTTCCTGAACAAACCCTTCGTCGCCTTCGTCCGTCTGGCTCAGGCCACGACGCTCGGAGGGCTGACAGAAGTGCCGGTTCCCACCAGGTGAGGCAGCGCCACGCGTCCTCCTTTCCAGCCTCTGCAGCGGACGTCTGAGCTGCCAGCACATCCCTTACATGTGTTCTCCTGTCTGCAGATTCCTGTTTATTCTGTTGGGTCCCCAAGGAAAGGCCAAGTCTTATAATGAGATCGGCAGGGCTATAGCGACCCTAATGGTGGATGATGTAAGTATCTGTCACTGTGTGAAAAAATGCCTCTGTGGCATTCTGTCTTTGTTAGGCAGCGCAGTGCTGACAGTGACATTGTCTGAGGAGATCTGTTGTTGTTTTCAGAAAAGACAGTGAGCTGCTGTTGAAAGCTATATGTGCAGTATGTTCATTTTTCTGATTGGTTGGCATCAATTAGATGGTTTGGCCAGAAGCCTCACTATCAGGCTTGCAAGAGTGGTGATGTTGTTGTCTTTAAATATTGAGATTTAGCTTTGGTATTATTTCCATAAAATGTATCATTAATCTTAAACCCATTTCATATTTTAAAACTGTATGTAACTTCTATGAAAATTTTATATTTTTTTTTACATATTTGTTAAAACAATCAACTTGTTGAGTCAGTAAAATATGAGAGCTATAACTTGTGAAAAGACGGATGTCCTCCACCTCCTCTCTGAGCTATTACTGCCGTCTGAAGAACAGCGCCACTCCCAACCAAAAACAACCAATCAGGGCCAGGGGGCGGGGCTTAGTGCTGCCAGGCCCACTCATGTACTCGCTACTAAATGTGACAATGGCGGAGAAACAACTTACTGTTACAAGAAAATCTTTTACCCGCTGTCATCAGTGCTAACTAGACTGAGCATTCACAACAGTCTGCTAACTGTATAATAATAGAGACCAAGGGGGATGAGCAGCGCCACATGGAAGGTAATTGACAGCGCTAAGACCCACCTCCTGGCTCTGATTGGTTGTTTTTGGTTGGGAGTGGTGCATTTCATCAGATGGCAGTAAGAGTTCAGAGAGGAGGTGGAGGAGATCCACCCAGCTACTGCTGGTTGTTTCTAGTTAGCACTGGGAGAAGACAGAGGAGCTGGAGTTTTTTTTCTTTTTTTTTTTCCCACAGATTGGCTGTCTTATTATATATTCAAGACATGGTGACAGATTTAGCAAATATGTAAAAAAAAAAAGATAAAGATTGCATTCTGAAGCTGTAAGCAGATTGCACGATGAAAACAGACTGGATTTTTTAGGTTTGGGAACATAAATAGCATGTTTTGAAAGAAAATATATTTTATGGAAGGAAATTGGGGTGTTGGTAATTAGACACCACTTATTAATGCAAAAACATTGAAACTTGAGAATAATAATATGATTACTGTAAAACATCACAGGGATTTTGTCTCTGGCTTCTGCTCTTAACTTACACAGCAGATTGTTCTGCAACTTTCACATGAATCTCCGCTGTTGAATCGGTTTTGCAGACAAAAACGTATCAGATTGTTTTGTTTTTTTTAATAACTTGCATCTACATCTGTAAGATTTGAGGTTTAATATTTTATTGTCATAATTTTAACATAAACTGGGTTCAAGCAGCCTACAAGTTTCATAAAACTTTTACTGTGACTTTTCGGTTTGGTTCGAACGTCTTACAAACGAAGTGAATGCGTAAACCCTTCTCCTTTCCTCTCTCCTCCCCATCAAGCTTTTCAGTGATGTTGCCTACAAAGCCAGAGATCGGGAGGACCTGATAGCCGGCATAGACGAGTTTCTGGATGAAGTGATTGTGCTTCCACCTGGAGAATGGGATCCCAAAATCCGCATTGAGCCTCCAAAGAGAGTCCCCACAGCTGACAAAAGGTTTGTGTTTTTCTAAGCTCAAGAAGTCATGCTATAATGCGTCTACAACCACTCACGATGTCAACCAAAGCCGCTTTGTCGTTCATGATACAGACTTAGCGGCAAAATAGATTGTGCCTTGAATGAAAGCAGGAGATAAGAGCTTAATGATGGGTGTAATCACACCCTCCTGTCTGCAGCAGTCAAAGTTTACCATCACTATAAAGATCCTTCTCCTTTTTTCTGCAGAAAGTCTGTGTTTTCCTTGAATGAGCTGGGCCAGATGAACGGCACGGCTGGAAAAGGGGGCGGTCTCTCTGAGGATGAGGAGATGCCGGTGCAGCATGAACTGGGAGAGGAGCTGGCCTTCACTGGTCGGTAGGTGGTTGGATACAAACAGTCACTATCTGGCACATGTCAAGAAAATCAGAATTGTAATTGTCATCACACAAATGATTTTGGTACAAATTGAACCACGATAGAGGGGTTGGTTTTGCCTTTAGCTGCCGCTATCAAGCTGCAGCGTGGCACTGCAGCAAATGGTGGCCATTTTGGTGATCGTCCTGTAACCTGCGGCCCGAATCACATGAATCTTAAACAGGATTTATTGTGTTATTTTGCTCATGTTTACATAGATATCAGGAAATATGATATCTATTTAAACATAGTTATTATGTTGTTATCTATGCTTACATAGATAACATAACATAGATGTTATCTATGTAAATTTCTGTGATTTTTCAGGTGAATTCACAGAAAAATACTCTACTCTGCACTTTAGTGTGTAGTATCCTAACCATCGAGTGCGTCGCTGTTTTAGTTTCTGCGGTGGCCTGTACCTGGACATAAAGCGGAAACTTCCGTTCCTGCCCAGCGATTTCTACGAGGGATTCCACATCCAGTCCATCTCCGCTGTGCTCTTCATCTATCTGGGCTGCATCACTAATGCCATCACCTTTGGTGGTCTCCTCGGAGATGCCACGGACAACTACCAGGTAACAAACAACCATACTCAATGGAAACAACTTTTGTATTAATTTGTTTATCATTCATTTATGAGCTGGAAACCTAACGTATTATATGCATATTGTACTATTCATACCTTATGGAACATTTGCATGTAAACGTGTCCAATTTAATTCAAAATGACTAGTCTCCACGTGGCTGGCAAAGAGCAATCCGATCTGTAACCTCAGAACAACCCTTTAGGGCTTATTCAGCTTCCTGTGAATTTCAGTCTTAGAGTTATTTTGGTCCCTCAGCAGGTTGCTGTCATAAAAGGACATGAAAAACACGTTACTGTCAACATCACAAAACTCTTACATGCTTGTAGGATCCTACTATTGCTCATGCCTATTATAAAGTACATTATACCTGTAGATATTGTAAGTAGTGACAATAAAAAAGTGCTGATCAGAAATCATTACTTATTCTGTTACAAATTTGACTGTAAAAAATGCTAAGTTTAGCTTGAATGCTAACAAATATGCTCATTTTTGCATATTTATACATTCCATACATTTAATACATTTTTGTGGCTGGCCTGTAAATTTGCCAGTTTTGGCTCACAGGGCAAAGATCTTGTTTAAGCTGCTAACTGTTGCATTTTCCTTTTCTGCATTTGCTTTGACCCTTTTCATTTACCTCCTTCCATCCTCTTTCAATCTCTGTCCGTTTCCTCCACCAGGGTGTGATGGAGAGTTTCCTGGGCACTGCCTTGGCTGGATCTGTCTTCTGCCTCTTCGGCGGTCAGCCCCTCATCATCCTCAGTTCCACAGGACCCATTCTCATCTTTGAAAAACTCCTGTTTGAATTCAGCAAGTGAGTTGCTTTTTTTTTTATAGACTATTTCGATCCATGAGGAAAACTAAATGCCGTGACAGCGATACTGTTGGTGGCTTTGGACGCTCCCTAATAAGCCCCATTTTTCTATTACTTTAATCTACTTTATTAGGACAAACAACTGTACTTATGAGGGCATACAAAAGTGCACCAATTTGTACCTTTCTGTTCATTTGGACTTATTTTCCTCTCCCATCCAAAGGAACAACGGCATAGACTACATGGAGCTGCGGCTGTGGATCGGCATCCACTCGTGCCTGCAGTGTTTGATCCTGGTGGCGTCAGACGCCAGTTACATCATCAAGTACATGACACGCTTCACCGAGGAGGGCTTCTCCAGCCTCATCTCCTTCATCTTCATCTCGGATGCTATCAAAAAGATGGTGGGCTCTTTCAAGTACTACCCCATCAACACCGACTTCAAGCCAGACTACGTCACCACTTACAAGTGCGAGTGCCTGGCCCCAGACCCGAGTGAGTTCACCCCTTGGCCCAGGGAAGTCAGCAGGGAGGGTTATTTAGGACTTTTTTTGGGATGGCAGGGGTTTGTGAAATAAAAATGGAAAATAACTTCCGTTTTTATTTCCCAAAATAAAATCGGAAGTTATTTTGAAACTTCCAGCAGTTTAATGTCACAATAGATGCATCTAAAAACTAGTTAGTCGTTCACTTTTGACATGTTTTATAATTTTATGGCATTATTTCAAACTAGAAAACCAAGAAATAATATTAGTGTTATTAATGTACTTTATAATAGGCATATTATTCACATATTAGTATTATTACATTGTTGTCTCAACCTTGGTAGTAATTCCAGCCTCAAGTCTTTTTCAGTCTGATGCCACCAGCTCATCTCATGTGTCTTTGGGCAGTTTGGTCCATTCTTCCCTGCAGCTCTCTGCAGTAGGATGGAGCTCAGAACTCGTTGATAACTGCTTGCATTTCTAGTTTGATACTGTGCTGGTACCTGAGATAGCGCCGCA
This sequence comes from Poeciliopsis paucimaculata, assembly GCA_903067055.1. Taxonomy (NCBI): domain Eukaryota; kingdom Metazoa; phylum Chordata; class Actinopteri; order Cyprinodontiformes; family Poeciliidae; genus Poeciliopsis; species Poeciliopsis paucimaculata. The sequence continues at coordinate 72,841 of CAEGAD010033203.1, forward strand.
GATAAGCAGCTGTTGTGACAAACGGTGTCTGGTCAGTTTGGTCTGCCACTAAGGTGTAATGTTAAATTTGCAGTATCATGTAAAATCTACTTTTTTTTTAGCTTTACACTGTGATATAATGTAATACCCTCACCAAAAACATACTTGGAGTGCTGCTTTTATGCTTTCATGCATGTTTGAGACATCCTCTAATGTCCTGTGGCAACCATTCAGCTGTGTTTCTACAACCTTCCCTCTGGGAGAGTCACTAAGTTAAAGTTCTGTGCTGCTTCCCAAAACTAGACAGATGGAGGGATCGATAATTATTATTTTTAAAAAAGCTACCTCTCGCAATGTTCATGTTGTAATTTGTTTTTGAAAATCGTCGAGATTAGCAGTAGTTTAAGTGGACATTGATTTCTGTAACTGATTTGTCTCTTGTTTGCTTCCACCACGCACCAACAATTTGGCTGCCACCTTTTTGCAAGTGAGTACCGTTTTGTTCGTCCGCATGTGTCTGCAAGTGCTCACAGCGATGTCCAGCAGTTGAATTCTCATCATGTTTTGCATTTCTTTTTGCTTCCCTTTTGTTTTCCTCCTCACCCCCTCTTATTTTCTGTCTCATTACCTCGTGTGTTTGTGTTTGTGTGTGTCTCTCTCAACCATTCACTAACAGTGGCTGCAATCATCTTCAATGGTTTAGTTCCAATGCCAGATAACAGCTCTAGTGTCTCTGGGGTAAGTGCTTGTTTTCACTTTTTTGTTTTCTTTTTTTTGACTAAATTTTGGTTGTTTGTGTGGTAAGCTTGATGTGTCCAGAATCCGCAACTTTTTTTTTTTAGCCACAAAATAAATCAAAAATAGTTGGAAAAGAGCTAAAGTGCTTGTTTACAGCGAACCCCAGTATCATGTCTTTGTGAAAGAGAAGTTGCTTTGCTTTCCTCTTTTTCACCTTTGTTCGTTTCTTACCATTGGTCCTGCCACCATCTAACTCTTCTCCGCGGTTTCTAACTTCTAAACTTGTTCTGACAATGTTTACTCTGTCCGTGTCTTTGCCGAAACGCTTCACTTTTCGCCCTCTCCTGTCTGCCCAACACTGCCACCCACCATCCCAGTTGAATGTGACAGCTCTGGACTGGAGTCAGCTGAGCAAGAAGGAGTGTCTGAAGTACGGAGGCTCTTTGGTTGGAAAGTTGTGCAAGTACGTTCCTGATCTGGCCCTCATGTCCTTCATCCTCTTCTTTGGCACCTACTCCATGACGGTCTCTCTGAAAAAGTTCAAGTTCAGCCGCTACTTCCCCACCAAGGTAGCTGTTCGGTTGTTCGGTTGTTTTCAGTTGTTCGGAAAACAGCTTCCAAGCAAGCTTTTTCAGTTGCTTTCAGTTCTACGAATAACAATGGATTTGTTTGTATTGTCCTGCTAGCTGAGGAAACTCATCAGTGACTTCTCCATCTTCATGTCCATCATGACGTTTGTCGGGCTTGACATGTTGGTGGGACTCAAAACTCCTAAGCTAATAGTCCCAACTGAATTTAAGGTAAAACACATTCCTTTTAGTTAAAGATGCAATAACTTTCACAAAAATGTGTTTTGAACATGTACTATTAAAACCCTCACCATGTTGACAGATGAGACAGATAATTTGTGAAAAGATTGATCTCATCCCTACTGCTGTTTGAAGAAATACGCCGCTTCCAACCAAACACAACCAATCAGAGCCAGGAGGAGAGTTTTAGTGCTGCCAATCAACCTCATGTTCATGCTGCTAAATGTGCTAATGGTGGAGAAACAAATCACAGTTCCAGGAAAAAAAAGTTTATCTCATTAGCAGCCATGCTAAGTAGACATACACAATGTTGATTGACAGCGCTGTGGCCCTCTGTGTCAATGACATTCAGCTGTATTTCACATTTAAACCACAGTACTAATACTTGTTCCACTGGCAGAATTTTACTGAAAAAATACATTTGTCCCATCTTGTCAGTGAAATAATCTGCCAGTGGGACTAAAACATTTTTTTATTCAATGTTGAGGAATTGAGTGTTGTGACCTGGGTCGGATTCGAAAAGAATTCGACCTGTGCTGTTCAGACTGTCATGAATAGATCAGATACAGGTTGCATTACATCAAAACAATCAGAATTGGGTCACTTCAGGCTGCAGTGTGAACGTAGCCTTATTGGCTTAAAACAAGCTCTTACGCTGTGTTTGGTCTGACGGGATTGCTGTAAGTGACTTTACTGCAGGTCATCGTCAGTTGACGCTATAATCCTCATCCAGGTGGAGTGAATGCTACAAGTCCATCTAATCTGCTGGGTTTTCTTTGGTAGAAACTTTTTAAACCAACTTGGATTATAGACAGACTTTTGCCATCTCAAAATATAGAAAGATGTTTTGGCATGGCATGTTTTGAATTGATGCTACATGGATAAATGAAATTGAACAAATCTGTTGTACTTGTTTACACAGTTGCCTCTCCAATGACGATGAATGCAGACGTTTTTGTTCTAATCAAGCTTCCTGTCTTGTGTGGCAGCCAACACGGCCGGACCGTGGCTGGCTGGTGATGCCTTTTGGAAAGAACCCCTGGTGGATCTATCTGGCCAGCTTTGTTCCAGCCCTACTCGTGACGATCCTCATCTTCATGGACCAGCAGATCAGCGCCGTCATCGTCAACCGCAAGGAGAACAAGCTTAAGGTCCGCTCTCTCTCATTCATTCTCTCCTATTATATCAATAAATTCCAACTTAAATACAAATTTCGCTGCTGTCTGTTTGGTTTCCATGGCAGAAAGGTTGTGGCTACCACCTGGACCTGTTCTGGGTAGGGGTTCTTATGGCTGCTTGCTCGTTCTTGGGGCTGCCCTGGTACGTGGCTGCCACGGTCATCTCCATCGCCCACATCGATTCCCTGAAGATGGAGAGTGAATCCAGCGCTCCAGGAGAGCAGCCGCAGTTCCTGGGAGTCAGGTTGGGTCAAACAATTACAAGCAGATAAAGTCACTAGCTGCGTTTCCATAACAGATGTGAGCAAATCTTTGTTTGACTTCCGCCAATGTCAAAAAACAACAACAGTTTTGCAATTATTGTGTTTCCATTAAATAAGAACATAAAGTCACACGTGAATAAGCTTGTTCACGTGATGTCATTAAAAATTATGGCGGTGACAGAAGTAAACAGTGAAATGAGAGATAAACTATGAACTTCCTACCACTTCCTGTTGTTTTCTTTGTCGTTTTTGCCAGTAGTAACATGCGGACCAACAGCGTGATGCGAAAAGTGTTTCACCTCATCCTAGCACAAAACCTTTTTTATCAAAATATATATTTTTTAACTGCCATGCTTGTTTTCATAATTTCAATTTGCACACATTTACAGTTAATGGAAGCACAGCTAATATAATGTTCAGGCTGTCAGTTTAAATAAGAGAAGGATACACTGCATGCAGCTATGGAGAAAACCTTTCTGAAAGAAATGTCTTCTGTCAAACCTACAGAGAGCAGAGAGTAACAGGCATCTTGGTGTTTGTTCTCACCGGAGTGTCCATCTTTCTCGCCCCAGTTCTGAAGGTAGGAAGTACTGTAAACTTTTGTAAAGTAGAAAGGGAAAAAATGTTTTAAATCAATAACTCCAGCTTTAAATGTGGAAATTTAGAATCTCTTCAGCTTCTCCACACATGGTTAAGTTTATGAAGTATTGAGATATAGAAGCTCAAACTTAAAGCCATGTTGTAGTGAAGTGGTATTTAAACATTACATGCAGGTTTTCTGACTGAACATTTGTTTTCCCACGAGTTTATTTATGCTTATGAGGCTAGCATATTGCATAAGTGAGATTCTGTAAAAGAATAACATATCACATCCTGTGTGTTGTTGCTTTAGTTCATCCCTATGCCTGTGCTGTATGGCGTCTTCCTCTACATGGGTGTAGCTTCCCTCAGTGGGATCCAGGTAGGCCATCTGTTTGCTCTCATTTATTTTCATAAATTGCTTTTCTTTTTTCTTTTTGTCTGGCCATCTTGCTCATTGTTGAGCTGACAGCAGATGGGAAGTCACTTATTAAAAGTTGACAAACAAACAAAGCTGTGAGCAGACTGATACGATCAACTCTGACGGAGAAATTCTGAGGACAAATCCACTTAGGATTTGTGACGAGCTCAACATGTTAAACTTTACAAGATGGAGAAAATAGTTTCAACTTTCAGCTTCAGTAAACCAGACAGAAAATGAATAGCTTTTATTATTATTCTAAGGGATTTACATATAATTCTGTTGGGACACTCTGATGTCATTGCTTTTTCTCAGTTCTGGGACCGGATCAAGTTGTACCTGATGCCGTCCAAACACCAGCCGGACTTCACCTATCTTCGTCACGTTCCTCTGAGGAGGGTTCATCTCTTCACACTTATCCAGATCATATGCCTGGCCGTGCTTTGGGTCCTCAAATCCACATTCTTAGCCATCATCTTTCCTGTCATGGTATGGTCATATCATATCCTATTGCACTGCACTGCAAAAACTCAACATTTTACCAAGTGTTTCTGGTCTGGTTTTTAGTGCAAATATCATAGTACGCTTGAAATAAGATAAACAAACTTACAGGTAACTATTCACATATATATAGAGCTTGTTTTAAGGCAATAATTCCTTAATATTAATGAAAAAGTATCAGTTCCATTGGCAGATTATTTCACTAATAGAAACAAAAATATTTTTATAAATGAAATAATCTGCCAGTGGATGATACTGGTACTGTGTTATAGAATGTTATAAAAAATATCAGAAAAGGACTGAAAAATGCCAGCAAGTGGAATAATATAAATAAACAGGGAATAAGAACTGAGCCTTGTGGAACCCCACACATTTCACTTATTACATGGCAAAATGTCTTGTTATACTTTAAATATATTTAAAATTAATATTTAGGAATTATTGACTGAAAACAAACTGCTATTTCATGATGACAAGTAAGTTATAAGCTCGCTTTCTATTTCAGGGGTACTAAGATATTTACACTAGAAACTAGACCAAAAACATTTTGTAAGATTTTGTGTTTTTGCAGATTTTCTTTCCACTCTCCCCACATGCTTACTCAGGTTTACTGCTTTAAAGCTAACTACCGCACGGAATCAGCTAGAAAGATATTTGATCAAATTTATGCTTTTAATGCAACAAAATGCAAAAAAAAAAAAAAGAAAAGAAAAAAAAAAGAATTAAAGGTCAATGAAATAAAAACATTTTTTCAAAGCAGTGTGTCATATAGGATGTTTATCTTCAAACACAGCAAACAATGCATTCAACAGACATGATTTTGTGGAGACAGGAGAAGTTAAATGAAAAGTCCATGAGCCAACTTTTATTTGACAGTAGTTCATATTGATGAATAAGAAATGAAAGATGTTTATGATGAGGCTGGGATTACAGCCTCATAATAAATATTTAAAGCACAACCTGTATGTGAGCTGTATTAAAACAGAGACATGTTGTCTGCGTGTCAAACACCAGATTCTGGGTTTGATGGTGATCCGGAAGGTGCTGGACATGATGTTCTCCCAGCACGACTTGGCCTGGCTGGACGACCTGTTGCCTGAGAAAGAGAAGAAGAAGAAGGAAGACGACAAGAAGAAGAGGAAGGAGAAGGAGAAGAAGAAGCCGAAAGCAGACGACAGCGAGGAGGAGGTGAGAAACTCAAACCTCTGCTGCCCCCTGCGGGGATTCCAGCGGTATGACATTAATGACCGACTGCTTTCTGTACTGCGTGGCGCTCACAGAAGTACCACGGCTACTCCAACCACTCGCCCAGCTCCGAGTCGGACCTGGATCGCAGGTACTGTGTTCTAAAGCTGCACATCCCCTACAGAGACCTGGTCTACCCCGACGTAGCGCAGTCTCAGTGGGGAGCGTACTGCCAGCGCGCCGCAACACGTAGTGTATTTTAACACACACCCGCATGTCGTCCCAAACAGGAAGTCTGCACAATATAAAGGGTGCGGTCACAAAAATGACTATTAAAAAGTGTTCTCCTGTAGACTTCATTTCTTTGTGGTACACAACAGAAAGTTTTTACTCTTTATTTGAGCTCATTCCATCCTGTTCCTGCTTCCACAGCATTTCAGAATAAATATTCTGGCTTGCTGTGGAAAAAGTCTCTGTGCTCAAAAACTCTGAATTTAAATTTCCCTGTTTTATCTTGTTGCATTTCTTTTCCCCACTGGTTCCGTTCAGACCTTACAGCTTCACACAATTGGTAAAAAAACAAAACAAAAAAACATAAGATATAAATAAACTATGGTGAAGACAAAGCAGTAAATTTTGATCGAGGCAGTGTTGATGAGCCTTGCTTGTCAAATTGAAAGCACTTTTGGAAAACAACTTTCTTAGCAGGAAGAAAACATACTTTTTATTAAGCCCACATTTTCTGTAACATTGTTTTTTAATGTCTAATGTAATATCCTAATCATGAAAGTCATCTTCTCTTTAGCTGTAAGCAGAAAATCATCACAATTAACAGAAATAAATGCTTGAAAACATCAATTTAAGTAAGCTATTAATTGAAATTTTTAATAATTTAAATAATACATTTCTCTAACTTTATTTTTCACCTTAATACATTAAAAATTCTGGATTAACTTTGATTCCTGCCCTTCCTGATCGTAAAATGGAAATTGTCCTGTTATATTGTTGTATTAACATGCTATTAGTTCAGACTCATAAAGCTGCACTATAACTTTTATAATTTTTTTTTACATATTTGTTAAAACTGTCACTAGTCATGACAATATAAGGCAGAAAATCTTTGAAAAAAATCAAGCTTGTCGGCCTTCTCTAGTCGGCTAACTAGAAACAACCAGTCAGAGCCAGGAGGCGGGTCTTAGCGGGTCAGTCACCCTTCTTCCTGACAGCAGAGACATGAAAGGTAATGCTAGTTATCATGGCTGCCGATTATGGTGGATAAACAGTTTTCCTGTAATGATGAATTGTTTCTCTGTTAGCACATTTAGCAGCACCACACGAGAATGATTGGCAGCGCTAAGACCATCCTCCTGACTCTGATAGGTTGTTTTTGACTGGAGCGGTGCATTTCTTCAATGCTAGCTCAGGACGAAGGCCGGGGAGATTAATTTTTCTTTTCTTTTCTTTTTCACAGATTATGTATCTCAAATTATACTGTCACAACATATTGATAGTATATATATATATATATATATATATATATACATATAAATATATATGTATATATATATATATATATATAAAAGTTACATTCTGCAGCTTTAGATAATGTATTGCTGCTGTTTGACCCTCTCCTCTGTTCACCTCTCAGTTTCCTCTCCATGCACTTTAAGGCAATGCAGATGATTGGAATGTGATGATCATGTACATGTACTGCACTGCCCTCTGTACACACACAACTCAGCAGACACTATTTTTCTCTGATGTCTGTTTCAACTTTGGAGACTTTTGATGAGGAGGGAGGGGGTGATCAAGTCAAATGTCATGTACCTGAAACCACAGATCCCTTTTCTTTGTGTAGTTGAACATAACCTGGGATTTCATGATGTATGGTCTTTTTTCTTTTTTTAAAGTTTGGTGTTTATCTTGTACATACAGGCCATTGTCTGTAGTTCCCTATATTCATATATGCATCAGGCTCCATTTTGGTTGTTTCTTTTTCCTCACTGTGCTGGGGTTTTTTTGTAGCGCGTCAGTCACAGCTGTATGTCAAATTCAGCCTCACCTCAGCTTGATAATCTGTGAACCAACTGCCCTCACCTGGAGCCACAGATTCTCCTGACTTAACTATTATGTGTAACTATCTGGTTTTGTCCTTTGTGGCAAGCTTGATATTTCTGAAAAAATAAAAAAAATCCATAATGTCTGCATTGCTTTGAAAGAAGCATGGTTACCTATCAACAAAAGCAGGGATTATTGGCTGATCTGAATTTATTTACATTCCCACTTTGGAGTTAGACATGCACAATAAATAACATTTTCTTGGTAATAAATTTATGTAAGCTCCAAGCAAAAGTGATATTAAAATTTTCATTCAATAATAAAGTTTTCATGAATGACTCAACTCTACCAAGTTAAGTCAGTCATGAAAATCAGTGAAGGTCAGTGAGATAAACGTTCTTAACCAAGATATACATCAGAATTTTTAAATCACATTTTAGGCCCTGTACACACATAGTTGGGTATTTATGAAAATAAATATCTCCGCCACGTTGTTAAAAAAAAAGAAAAAGAAGAAAATTGTACACATGGGATCAGTTTCAGAAATGTTTTCATCCACACAAACCCGCCTTTGTGTGTTGCTTTAAACATACCAGACCTATAGGGGGCAGCGTAATCTGCAGTCAGATTGCGTCAAAACAACGTCCTGTTACGAATTAAATATATTTGTTTTCCCATATATCCGGCTATGTGTGGACTGCCTCAGACAAACTGTATTTGTCACTGCAGAGTGTGTTTTATAAAGTATGGCCATTTCCGTAAAGTCCATCTGTACAGTGCTTTGTAAAAGTCTTTGTAACCTTGAGATTTTTTTTTTTTTTTTTATCTTTGCAGTAACACAACACAAACAAACTACCAAGTTTGCATTTCACAAATGTAAACTTGAATTGTGTGGCATGCATTTGGAATGAGTCCCTTTAGCAGGTGTTCATCCAGGACAGCCATGTTTAGCTCCATCCATTTTTCCATCAACTCTCTAGAGTCAATTAGGTGACCTCTGAAGGTAATTAGGAGCATCAGTGTTAAAGGGATGGGATACAATTACACATGTATTAAAACAGTAAAAATATCTGAAAAGTAATTTCTTTTCACTTCTCAGCTATGTAGTTTTTTTTTTTTTTTTTTTACAAAGCACTGTACATTGTCTGGGTTACCTTAGCAGACAAACCACATCAGACTCAAGAGTTTTTAGTTTTGGAAGAACTCTCTACTGACCTGACAAGAGAAGTTATTTGCAAAGCTACACCACAAACTGTCCGTACCCTCTCCTGGTCTGGGGTGTGAGGCATCAGGGCTCTTTTTGGTTGGAGTGGTGATGCCTCATGCCTGGGCTTCCTGTGTCCTCCCCGGTAAGCCCCTTGGTGTTCTTGACTGTGGGTGTGTCTGGTAACTAGAGCTTGCCCTTCCTCAGCATCACCCTCCACTTGAAGATCTCCTGCCCGTCTTCACCGGCCATGCCTACGGGCCGAGGGATGACCTGCCCTGTACCTCAGGTCAAAATTGAGATGGAGTCGGACTACGACTCCGACATGGACCGCCACCGGGGACGGGATATCAGCAGCGAGACAACGCTATGATAACTTGTTGGAGAGGTGTTCACTTTTAACACTACCCCGGTCTTAGCGCGACGCTCTGGAGGAGCGCGTCAGATGTCGCTGGAAGTGTGTGGGGGGTTGACTCGTCGGACCAAAACAACAACAAACCTCGTAAAGCGAACACGGGCTCATTTCGACCCCGCCGGACTGCATACAGAGTAAAAGGGTCATGGGGTCCAATTGACCCTGTCTCTTAAGACTGCGGGAGGGTTTTAAATGAAGGGTCATCATGACATGGTCCTGTGGATAGTACACTAAGAACTGGATTTATTTATTTAGTTGCATTTATAATGTAAAGAACGCTGAAGAGAGAAGATATGTATCTCTTTACAACATTCTGTAACTTTATGTAATTTATATAATCATTTTACAAGCAGCTCTGTATAATTGAGTTCTAACTGTAATTAACCAAAAAATACTAAATGATGCCAACTGTATGTACAGAGATGAACTACGAGGCAGGAAATGTGTAATCCGCTTCTGTTAGTAATTGTACATTTTCCTGTATATAGCTCCGCCTTGTACTGTTAGCGTGTTAGCATGTAGTGTATATATCCGTGCTAGGTGTGTCTGCTGAGTCTATCTAATCCCACAGAGCCTTTTCCCTGTTTCCCTTTTCTGCAAAGCTCCAAATTGGCACACTTAACAAAAAGAAACAACCAAAAGGCGCTGATGTTATGTGTTTGTAGGCTCACTTCCTATAAAAGCTGCACCTGACAAGTTGACATTTGTGTTTTTCCATTTTAAAATGTGTGAGAATATGGCCGACGATGAATGGGACACAATATGCTTTGGAGACAGGCATCAAACACATGAGTTGTTGAATTAAACTTTCATTATTCTGAACTTTGACTTGGATTTTCCTTCTACATGCCTATAAAAATGACTTAATTTGTTTGTACGATAGCATTCCTAAACTACTTGACTTTTCTGAATTGCTTTAGTGTCAACTGGAACTTCAGATTAGGCAAACATTACTTACCTTTTTGGACCACATTTACCAAACCACAGAGGTTCTACTAAAACTCACCTTGAAATAGTCACAAAAGGTCTTTGAAAATGAAATCTGACCATTCCAGACATTTCGGTCTGGAGAAATTCTGTCACAAACACAATGAAAGAAAATGTGACACTGAAAAGGTGGAATCATCTGATCTACATGCACTTGGGATGTTGTTTTGTTTTTGACTGGACTTGTTTAATCGTGATTCAATATTTACAGAAAGGTCTGACTAGCAGCCAAGGAAGCCTGGGATGGCCTTGTAATGTCAGAGTTGTTTGTGGGAGTTCTGACAGCGTTGGATATTTTTAATAGATATTTGACAACCAAAGACATTACAAAATATCATCCATTTGAAATAGTCCATAGAATTCTTTAAAAAGATTTCCTGAAGTACCCTGCTTCTCACTGACCGATTACAACAGATCGGCAGAAAGCCTAGAGACTGACCAGGGGTGGCCATGTCTAGGGTATAGAAAATGTGTGTGTGTGTGTGTGTGGGTGTGTGTGTGTGTGTGTGTGCGTGTGCATGTGTGTGTGACAGAAGACAGGCAGCAGCAGGATACTGTCATATTAATTCACAGAAGCCGTTCTCTTGAGACTCACTGTTTTGTAAATCCATCAGCAAAGCCATCTGCCTCCATCAGCGAGGGCTTCCTGTTGCACATGGGGCACAGCCTGTTGCGTTCCTGCGAGGCCCTCATCCAGATGATGAGGTTCCAACGCTGGCCGCAGGAGATGGGCAGGGCCCCGTGCATGTGTTGGCCCCTGTGCAGGAGGCCCTCGCCAACCCTGTGCTCAACCTCTGTGCACTCCGTCTCACTTATGGACACCTGCAGGACGCGACAGGACCACAAGGTTTAGATCAGGTTTAGGAAAAAAAGGCTCATGTCTCCATGTCACTACACGCAAAATAATGGAGTTTATTTCATCACAAAACCGAAAAAATGTGGAGCTAAGAGCATCACCTGTCTCATGTCGCCAAAGAAAAGGTTTCCGTCTTTGAACTCTTTGCCCAGGCAAACGTTAAGAGTGACCTCTGCGTTGTCGTAGTGATAGCTCAGATCCAGGTCTTCGTTCATGGCGTATTTGACAACAAAAGCTTTGTGGCTGTCCAGACAGCTGCCGCCACAGTCCGGGTACAGCAGGGAGGCGAGAGGCTGCAGGTAGTGCTTCCTCAGAGGAGTGATGAAGACCTCGTCAAAGCCCAACTCGTTGAGGAGAATCTACAGAGACGAGAAAAGCCTGAATAAAGCACCTTCCAAAAGCTGCAGCCGTCTCAGAACAAGCCACCGCTACATGCTCAGGTTCGTAGGAAGGCTTCGTGGAAGTGCCGTCTTTATTTACTGATGCCTTTTATTCTTAAAACCGACCAAGATCCATAAACATGTCTGTCTTAATGAACTGATATAATTTTTTTCTTCCTTTACTCAAATGATTACAACAGATTTGGTCTTCCAGGATCAAAAAGAAAAACACACAAACAAATAAATATCTTGAAGGTTGAGATTCTTCAGGTAGAGGCGCCGAGCCAAGCTGAGCCCTACTAATGTAGGTTATTACATATATATTCTATATTATCTTGTGTTTTAAAAAAGGCTGGCTAACAGAAACACGTGTTCATTACCCCGTAGTGGTTCATGGTATTAGGTCTTCCTTTAGGGGCTGATGACTGCTCAAAGTGCTCCAGCTCCTCCACCAGCTGCTCACAGAAGCTTTTCTCAAACACTGGGAGATGATAGACTCTCGGAGCTTGAAAGGAAAGACAAAACAAAACAATGTTTTCAGTGTAACCTGCAAGCCTTGTGGTCAGATTTCTCAGTGCAGCTCAACAAACTATGGTTATATAGTCTGGCCTTACAGAGAGATGTACTATTAAACAAATATAAACTACAGGAAACCCAAGGTGGGAGAATTTATCTTATTTCTTGCATTCCTCCACCCATGCTTCAACGAAGCGGAAGCCTTATCACCTCCTACATCCTCCAGCAGTTCAGTAAGACCTTCTTCACATGCGTCTCTGCTGCTGCAGTACCCAACCAGCTGCTTGAGCTTCGGCGCCAGGTAAGACTCCTGAGGAGAGGAGGAGTGAAGGTGTGAAGTCTCAGCAAAACACAACAAGCCAAGCAGCCAGTGAGCATTGGGTACCTGCAGCTGGTAGACATGAGGATGGAGAGGCTCGTATGTGTTTTTAATGGCAGCAGTTCTTTCAGCCGATGTCTCACACATGTGCCTCCTTCTGTCCACCTCCTGGGAAACCTGGAATTGGAAGATGGAGTAAACTGGGTTGAACTGAAGATGACCTAAACTACTTTTATTTTTTTTCCCCCCTGTAAGAAGTCAATTTGTTTAAAACTCACATTTTATAATGTAAATCTGAACTGAATCTGTTAGGACTGTTATTGGCAGATAACACTTTTATTATCCAATGGGAAATTAGCTATTTGGGTCTGAATTCAAATATGACTTTCAGGGGTATAAACTTTTTTACATATAATTTGTAAACATGGTGTTCTACGGAGCCTGTCTGGTGACGTGGGAGAGAGAAAGAAAATGTGGCGAGGAGTTCTTGTTTTTTTTTCTCTCGTATGTCACCAGACGGCCTCCGTAGTATTCCATGTACCAAATTCAATTGACTTTACAAACAGACTACGTCACACGCTCGCGCTTTCACGCCTCTTTACCTTGGTGAGCACGTCGACGAACTGCTGCTCCGTGACGCAGCCGAGCCTCGTTAGCAGCTGAACGAGGAGACAAAACACCACTTATGTAAAAATAAACAGCGAGCGCGTCCCTTTTAAATATATTACTAACAACTGTTACTGACTCACGGGCTGGTACTCCAGTCTGAACTGATGTTCGGACACAAAGCGAACATGCAGCTTGTATTCGTCAAGGAAGATGTTATCAGTTGTGAAGCAGCTGCAGGTATAAAACCGAGACTTTTTGTCTTCTTCGTTTGTCATGTTCAAAAGGATTTTCTTCCAAACAAAAAAAAAAACAAAAAACCCAACAACAACAACTGGAAAACTGAATCTCGACGCAGCTGACATATGACAGCGCAGGTTATTTCTCCCTGCCCATCACATCCGGTGCGCCTTCCAAATTAAAAGCACATGAGGAAATAGAAAAGGGAAATACTGTTCAGGATACAGACTTTCTTTGAGCAGAGCTTGTATACCCAAGATAATTATTAACTGATGTATTACACTTTTAGACACAGTATGACTTAAACATGAGATAGACGCCCGTGTGTTGTAGTTGGGGTAATATTAAGTGAAAGGCAGACAAGATTTTAAAATTTAAGATTTTTTTAAAATTATGATTTCATTTATTAGAGGGGTACAAAGTTGTTCAAATAAAAGTTGTTGAACTATGAAAAATTACCTGCCACCTAGACCTAGAATTTGCCTTGAAAGACGTGTAATAATTTACTACATGTTAGTAGACCCCTCTTCCCCCAGAGGGGAGTACTAACAAGAAAACGAAAGGGTAAAAGACAGGTTTTGAGAACACGAAGAAGAACCAAAATAGTAGGTGTGCACCATTTTTAATCCGGCAAGGCACGTAGCGACTAATAGGTGTACTTAGTTGATTGTACTATCATGTGAAACGGCGCACAAATCGAATGTCCTGTTCAGAGTCACCAATGAGAGCGACATACGTTATCTTAAACTATATGACTGAAATACACATAAACACCTCATTTTGAGACGTACACTCTAGACTTAAGAATACAGTCTGTGAATCTGCTAACTGATTCACTTTGTCAGCACTCAATCCTAGGTCAAACACACTTAGGAAAACTTCAACTCCGCTTCGTCGTCCCCGTTTACCACACTCATCGTCCGGCGAACTGTTAGGGAGCGCACCCAGACATCCATGGGCTCTGTGTTGCTATCTCCCCGCTGTCGTGATTGTGGCGTCTGTCCCTGCGGAGAGGAGCTTTCTGCTGCTGAGTATGCCGGCCGGGGCTGCCTGGCTGTCGGCTCATTTCTTCTCTTTGGTGTGCGCAGTCGCTATGTGACAATGCTGAGCGTGGACTCACTACAGGTGGCCGAGGAGGAAGTGGTGGAGTCCAGCTCCAACAAACTCTCCGACATCTACACTTTTGTGGCCAAAGGCAGCCTCCCGCAGACGATGAATCCTTTACAGAAGAAGAATTTCAAAAGATACGCCCAGAAGTTCATCTTTGATGGTAAGACCGCTCGTAAAACTCACCCACATCCAGTCTCAGAGATTCTCCGTTAAACAGGTACAAAGTTGCAGTCAATGAATCAGGTAAACTGGAATTGCCTACAGTTTTAAACGCATCTCGTTTTTTTTTTTGGTTTTTTTTTTAATTCTTGTCTGTGTCCAAGATGAAAAATTGTATTATGTGGGACCCAAAAAGGATGAGAAAAGGGAAGTGGTGATCGAGGCTGAAAGGAAGAGGCAGATTTTCCTCGACTGCCACTTCAATGACATCGGCCATCACCTGGGCCAGAAGAAGACCGTCCACAGGATCCAGAGCAAGTACTACTGGCTGGGCATCATCAAGGACGTAGTGGACTGGGTGAGCCTGCTTTTCTTCCTCTTCCTGCTGCTGCATTAACGTTTCACACCCCGCATCGCTAACACACAGCTGCCACTCTTCCAGATCAAACTGTGTGAGACCTGCCAACAAACGGAGAGGAACAAGAACCTGGCCAGGACCGTTCGGCCCATTAAAGTGGACGCGCCCTGGGATATAGTTGGGATAGATTTCATAGGTGTGTCTTGAGAACTCAAAGAGATGACATCGACAGTATGCTGACGGTCCTCCTCTCCTCAACAGGGCCCTTGACCGAAAGCCAGCATGGCAACAAAAGTGTGATACTATTCATAGATTATTTTAGTAAATGGCCAGAGGCTTTCCCCACGCAGACAGCAGACCCGCCGTCAGTGGCCAGGTGTATCTCTAAGTGTGTGTACAGGTAAGAGGAATCTGATTCACTCTGCGGTGTGATTACAGTAGGGCAGGATGATAAATTAATAACTGTATATATTGCGATAAACACACAATCAATCTCTTTGCCACCGGTGCTAGGTAAGTGAATGGCATCAACTAACTCACTCACTCTCTTTGGTTACCTAGCAACAACCTGTTGAGTGAATTACGCAGCAGCAGTTTCATGTTAAAAATAAAACAAAAGGAAACAATGGTGTGGAGTGAAAACTGGTTACAAACAGGAAAGGCCACTCTACATTTAAGATATTTAAAACAAATACTTAACCAATAATTACTGCTATCGATTGATATGAAATACTTGTATCGTGATGCGTCTATCACTTCCACCTCTTCTACTTAATGGCAATTAAGAGTTCGTTGCAATGCTGGTGTGAAGTCAGCTTTAATGAAACACTTTAAAGTTGTTCTTGTTAGAGTTTCAGTTTCCCTGACACCAACACCACCATCGAACTCTCTTAAAATACAACGTAAACTTCAGTGAGATGGTGTCATGAATACAATATCGACTTAAATCACCTTTCTACATTTACTTGCCAAAGCGATGCTGTCATATCGCAAGCTTCTCTGGTTACCTAGCAACATGCTGGATTCCACTTCCTACCTTAATCTTCCAAAATAAGAGTCGTAACAACAAAAAATATAAATAATACAAAATAAAACATGTAAACTAAAACTATGGCAGTAAAAGCTTCTTTCAGCCATATCATAGGTTTCAGGTTGTCCAGAGCAGTAGATCTCTGCAGACGCTCCACAATAAGCGTCTTGTCTCATTCCTATAAACATACACTACAGTTTGTGGTTATAATCTGAGGAAATGGTGGCTATTTTAGCTAACTTCTGTAACGTAAGACAATCATGCACTTTTCTTAACCTGAAGTCTTTTTCGTCAGGTTTGGAGCCCCTAAAACAATAGTGTGCGCTCAGACTCCAGAGTTCTGCAAAGAGGTGAGACTGTCAGCACCAAAAACGCCCGTAGCCTCCAGACTCCAGTTCAGATCTGTTTAGTCTGAGAAAATGATTTCATTTTTTTTTTTTTTAGGTGTCAAAGTTACTGTGTGAGAAGTGGAGCTTGGTGCAGAGGGTGTCTCCTCTGGATCAACCTCAGCTCAACCCGCTGCACGACTGCACGGCGCCGCTGCTGAAGGAGGCCGTGGTGCAGATGGTGACGGAGAAGCAGGGTGACTGGGACGACTTTCTGGACCCGGTGCTCTTCTTCTTCCGGACCTCGACCAACACGACCACCAAGTTCACCCCGTATTCGCTCATGTACAGCCGCAAGGCCAGTTTTCCCAACGAGGTGAGCCTGCAGAAGATGAACCATGTTTTCGGGTAGTTTTAAAAAAAATTATTATTATTATTATTATTATTATTATTATTTCCATTTTTGTTTCATTTTTTTCCCCTTTCATGTAGACCACACAGACCCTGCTGAGTTATGATGACCCAGAGCAGGATGCTTGCAAAGAGCAAGTTTCTACATATATGGACATAATGCAGGCACAACAGAATGCTGTTAAGCAGCTGGTAAGATTCTGTATTCTCCTTTTGTCTAAAACTACTCTTTTAAAAAATGTGTTTGTCTTTTAAACTAAAACTAAAAATAAGTACTATTTTTGGCCACTTGGGGGAAGTAGAGGAACCATAAAAGTGCACCAATTTTGTTTCACTACAACTTTGCTGCTTTATCAGCTTGTTCTACGGTTTTAGTTCAATTCAAAAATATTTTATTGATACCTGAGGGAAATTAAATTAGTTTCCAGTCTGTTGGCTTAATATGAGAGATATGTTAGAAACTACTACCTCATAATCTGTTTTAGTGAACATCGTTGATTCGTCTAGTTGTGGCATTTACTAAAAAAGTTTGCTTCATTTGAAAAATAGATAGTTTGGTTGTCTTTTCTTTATTTGAAGCAGAGATGCCCTCACCAGCAATTTAGTTAGGCAAGGCAGGGCAAATCTGCTTTACAGAGTGAAAGAAAATTATGTCAAGAGACAAGAAATGCATTAAAACAACGAACTGAAAATCTAAAAATTAAAAATGTGTTTAATGTTGATTTAAGCAGCCCAATAGCCAAGACGTGATCAAATGAACCGATTGAATTATCATTTATATGTATGATAAAGATACGGTAAACAATAATATTTTCTGTCCTGAGTTAAGGGAGTCAACGGTTTCTGCATGTCTCGGGTCCTCAGAGAGTTTATTTAAGAGTTTTGGAGGAAACGCACTAAATGGTACCTACTCATGTTAGGTCCTGGTCCTGTTAACACTGAGTAAACACGTCCCTGCTGATCTGTAGTAATTGAAACCCGAGGGATCGGGATACCTAGCAGGTAACTCTGGCCCCGTCACCAGGTACTGCCTTACAGATTAATAACAAGCTTCTGTGGTCTCTTTCATAAAGATTGGAACAAGGGCTGGTGTAATGTGTTGTCTACCATCACCGTTGTTACGGTAACAAACATCATCAAACCCTATTCTGAACTCCATATGCCTGTGCATACTAAACCGGACCCCTGAATCTGCTGCTTTACCGTCGGGTGTTTCAAGGTCAAATACACTAAAATATCTTCCAAAATTAAAGGCGACAGATTTCAAGACATAAAAATTCAATTAACAACAAAAACTATGTCCTTGATAATCATTTTAGCAACTGGTATTTGGAAGGATTATTTACGCTCTGGCCAAATTACTAATGCCAGAGGACAGGTCAAGGAGTCCATTCCAAACAATAGAGGCCCAAGAATGGAACCTTGAGGAACCCCACATGTAATTGTTATTCACTCAGATTAAACATTGTCAAATAAAACTGTCTGCTGTGGTCTAATAATAGAGAGCTACAAATTGAATTCAATACAATTCAGTTGTTTTGGAAGAATGCCACTTTAGTAAATTTACACCTTACAAGACAAATTGCTAGTTTACATTCAACTACATTTTTATTTATCAAGCTAGTTTATACAAATACAATCCAATTTAAAAGAAAGATGCATTAAAAATTTGGGTGTATGATGAATAAAATGGAACCTTATTTTTCTGTTTTTTTTCTTTCTGTGTGTGTGCGTGCGTGCGTACGTGCGCGCGTGTGTGTGTGTGTGTGTGTGTTGTGTGGTCTATTTACAGGTAATAGCCAACATGAACGCAGCCTACAAGCAGGAGAAGAAGAAGAACGCCAAACGCAGAACCCAGAACATGCCCCCCACCACATTAAAAACAAGCCCCTACATTAAAACGGAGCCCCTGTTCGGCGTGGTGGACTCCCCCCCGGCCAAAAAGGTCAAAGAGAGCTTGTATTTGTCGTTTCCCGTGGAGACGGTGCTCGCCACCAAGCAGAACAGCTCTGAGGACGTAAAGACTGAGCTCAGGTACCACTTGGCTGAGCCTGACGTCCACTGAGGAGGATGTCCTCAGTGGACATCGCATGCAACCCATGCGTTGGGTCACATGAGTTGCATGTGACCCAACGCAACCCAGGGCTGCCTGGAACCTAAGGCAGAAGGTCAAAGGTCGACGTCAACAAGCAGTGGAAAGCGACTAAGATGAACACTGAGATGCACCTGCAGTGCCTTGAAAAAAATAAAAATAAAAAATCACTTCTTCACATCTTAAGATTGCAGTTTTTAATATGTTAGGATTTTATGTGACAGACCAACACAGAGTAGTGCAGAACTGAAAACCTGCTCTTAGCTTTACTTCATTTTTTTCTTCATATATGAATAACAGGTGCAAATCCAGGTGTTTCAAACAGCTTTCCACATCCAGAGGGAGAAATGTTTGCTAATTTCAAGGTATTGTCAAGTTTTTGAGGATTTGGATCCAGACTTTGATTGGGCCATTTTAACACATACATATGGTTTAAACACGTTCAAGGTCGCTGACCCGTTAGAAGGTGAACCCAAAATAACCTGAACATGTTTTCGACCAGGATTGTCCTGTATTTGGCTCCGTCCGTCTTTTTCTAATCAACTCTGATCAGCTTTCTTGTCCCATGCCCAAAGCATGATGCTACCTCCACCATGTTGCACTGATAATGTGCATGGGCTGATGTCCACTGTCCATTGCATTTCCACACATCCTATTTTCCATTACCATTTGTGGATACAAATGTTGGAACAGCTATTTTACAACAATGAAGTTGTGAGTTTAAATCCCAGCCTGTTAGTGTATCGCCTGTGTTGTGTTATAACTTATTTTGTTTTTATGATGCTGTTTCTGCCATGATGTTCTCCAACAAACCTTTAATGCCATTAAATAACACAGACACATACTGAATATGTTATGTGTTACACCTGACTTCTAAGAAGCATTTGGAATTTAATCAGCATTACAATGTAACAACAAAGTTATTCAATTCTCGTGGCTTTTTAAAGTTAGAGGTGTAAACTATTTAAGTGAGTGATTATAATGTTTCAGCATACAGTTGAATAATCTGGGAGGAGCCACATGGCGGTCATTACCACAACGAGCCATAGAATTTCACAGATCCTATATATACGAGATGCGCCACCAATCCTGGGAAATTAATATGGGCTGATTACATATTATGCGTGAGCTCGCATCTTGGAATGATATATCACGTTTGAGTATTTTTTTCATGCCAATTGGAAAAAAACTGTGATTTGTAAATAGATATAGTCCTAATTTCTATTAACAGTGCAGGAAAAAAAACAATGCTTTTTTTCTTCGTTTGTTCACAAATGAAGACAGTGACGTGTGTCATTGTTTTAAAGAAATAAAAACTGAGGTAGCAATAAATAGCTCATGTCTTCAACTTTCGACATGTTTAGATGTGTAGTTGCCATGCTGGATATTATACAACAACACGTTATAATTTACTTAATACACAAAAATAAAGCCAGAGTGTAAAGGGGCTCACTTTATTGGCTCTTCTTGTGAGTGGTCTGGAGTATAGACGATCTTTGATGCCGGTGTAAACTTGACATTTCGGCCAAACGTTTAGTGAAGCCCAACTTGCTTCGGTGAGGCGCGAGTGTCGCGTCTGTTTGCTCGTGTACTTTAACCACAACTGGGACAGGATGCAGTTAGTAAGCAGACGTAGCATACAGACTGCTGGACGGTGAGGTATAAAGCTAATATGGTACTATCTGTTACCTGACTTTAGCTCAGCACCTGCTAGCTGCTAATATTAAACACCAAGCCACGCGGCAGTAATATGGAATGACTAGGAATGACCTGCTCTTATCGTCGTCCCTCATAATAGTTTATGGCGCAATGAACTACTTCAGTTCTTGATAATATTTAGAAGCTACGCTTGAAGGAACCGGAAGCAAAAATAATTTCAAAATAAGAGTTTAAGTTAGAGATTGAGATACTTAAAAACGCAGAAGATTTTTTTTTTTACAATGTGAAAATGTAAATGAAAGTTACCAGAAAAGTTTTTTTTAATTAAATTTCAACAAAAAGTTTCTATTTTTTCTGTCAGTAAAGCTTCGGGAGTTCTAAACTCTGACTCCAATGATCAGCATGGGCATCCATGTACCTGTCATCTGCACTCTGCTGTACGTTGTCCTTGACAGCGTCATCACCACTGTCTTATACATCAAGGGGACAGAGCTGTCCCTCTTCATACGTGATGTCCTGGACTTTAACATCCTGAGCTCTGCCCTTGACCTGTGGGGCATTGTCTTTCTCCGAGCATCCCTCCTGCTGGGTGCCTCCATTGGGGTTTTATGGAACAGAGAGGACGGCCCGCCCAGGGTCGCCCAGGTCACCACCGTCATTCTCCTCTTCTGCATGGTTGTCATCACCTACACCCTGGCCAAACTGCTGATGCTGACCGAGGTGGCGCTCCTCGGCCGGCAGCCGTGGCTCCTGAGCCTGATGGGATGGACCTGCGCCTCCTCCCTTGGTGTCGTGCTGCTCTGGAGGCAGCTCGGGAGGGTTTCCAGCTCCGTGAGCGGGCTGGACATCAGGAACAGCCGTGGTGGAGGAGGAAGGGTCTCCGAGGACTCAGAGAAGCTGGTGGATACAGCTGGTGAAGAGGAGGAGGCAGGAGGGAGGAAGGAGAAAGAGAAGGTCAGCTCGAGGGCTACGTTGGGACGCTTGCTCAGCTACTGCAGAAAAGATGCTGGACTGCTTTCCTTCGCAACCCTCTTCCTGTTCATCTCTGCAGTGTGTGAGTATCCATCAAACAATACTGCCATAGCTTGTAATATCACAATGATAACTCATATTTCAGTAATGATGTTTGTAATCATTTATAGCCTTCTTCCCCCATGGAGAGTAACTGCACACTCTCTTGCCAAAGGTTAACGTGCAGCTGTCATAGAAACATGAAAGACGTTCTCCTTACCATTCAATACATAGCTTCATGGCTGTAGTAAATGTTATACATGTATGGGCCATTCTTAAAGTCCGTGTAGTTCATGAAGAGACGTTAAGAGCGTTTTATTTTGGTTTGTCAGATTTTAGAAATGTTACAAGGATTTTTTTTAAAACTAAATTTTAAAACTTTGTTTAGTTTGCACAAACTAAACAGAACGCCTTACACTCAACTTGTTGGCACCACTGAAGAACATAACTGCAGTTGCATAATCTCACACTTCCCCAGAAACCCCATCTTGGCAATAAGCAGCACTTTTTACTTTACACCTTTGCGCCACAAAAAAGAGGCTTTGACCATTCCTCTTTGCACAGTCTCTCTCGACGGTTCATCCTCAGTCCTATCTTGTCTTTAGGTCAACTCACAGATTCTCTATGGTATGTAGGCCTGGGAACTGAGTTGATCTCAAAAGCCTGTTTTCATCATTATCCTGTGGTCACCCCAGTCCAGTAAAGTCCACTGTAATCAAACTCCAGTTTGTTTGCTTGGAAAGTCCAATAGTGGACCAAAAAAAGCGAACTCTGGGCCACCTGTAAACCAAAGTCTCTGCTCGGTTGTGAGCTCTAGTGTGGCTTGAATGCATTTGTGAATTCCAAGTGGACTGGAGACTGCTCCAGAAGTAGGAAGTGGACTACAGTGCAGGGCATTCTGGGAAATGCAACCAAAATAACCACACTTAAAGGAGAAATGTCTTCCAAATACAAAAGAGAAATCTGAAGAACGAAGTTACGCTCATGTCTTCTTCTGAGGTGTTCATGTCATGTCTTCAGTAGTTCTTGGTGCAGCGCCACCAGTGAACAGCTTTTTCAAGCATTTCATTCTCAGAGCCTCTGCTTTTACAGATCCCCCACTGTTAGTACAAAGGGATTTTCTACATGTTCATTATTTGTTTTAAGTCAAACTCCCTTAGGTTGTTTGTTTGTGAAAATCTCCATCTTCGCCCTTATGACAAAAGTGTCGGCTTCCAGTGTAACTTAACAAACTCTAGATAATGGAAGGACAAAAAGGACATTTTTTCTTTCATCACTTCCAGACAACCAGTTGATGGAATTTGCTAGTCTGAATAGTGACTTGCCTGGTCCTGAAAGTAGAAAATCCAAAACATTTCCACAGAAACGGGATTAGTCAAACAACTTGATTCCCAGTAACTCTTTGTAAAAATTGGCAGATACGTCAAATCCCCATAACCCTTCTTGTTCTGTCAATAACATCCTATATGCAGTCCTTTGAAAAGTTTCTGCTTTATGTTGCTGTGTGCTGCAGAAAGCTGGTCAGATTGAAAACCCCAAATCTGAAGATTAGCCCTTCTCCAGCTCAGGATTATGTTTATTTGACCAAATATTGATAGTCCTTCTGATTGTTATTGCTTCTCCAAATGATTTAATAAGTACATGCTGAACAGATCTGTTTTTATATCACAACTCATCCCTTTCATTTCTTTCAGGTGAAGCTTTCATTCCATTATACTACGGGAAGGCCATAGACAGTATCGTGGTTCACCAGAGCATGGAGTACTTTGCTAAACCTGTAGCCACATTGGCTTCACTGGCTTTGGTCAGGTGAGTGTGTAAAAGTCTACATCAATATAGAAGTGAGCACCAGCTCACTCTGCAGACAGTTCTCTGTTTCCTGCAGGCAGGCAATCTCCTTGGACATTTTTTCTTGGAGATCGTCCTTCTCAGCTCTCAGGTTTTCAAGGAGCTTTTGCTCATTGATTTTTTCTTCATAAAACATCTGCATGTCGACCTGCAGGTTCTCCTCACCTGCAGCTTCATATTTGGATTAAAGCTCCTCGTAGCGAGTCTTGATTTGGTCCAGCTCTTGTTGGAGGGCGTCACTTTTCTCTTTTTCTGCCTGGATTTGTGACCTGAATGCTTCCTC